>OVBA01003850.1:153-26009 GCA_900406435.1 Lepidium aucheri
ATTTCCTCAACAGGCTTCCGACATAGATGATTAACACGAACCTACATATTCAGATATAATACTCAGAATACACGTCAACCATAATCAAACTAAAGTCTACCAAACAGATCCTTAGATATGATTAGAGTCTACCATATATTAATGAAAGTCTACCATATAGTAAGTAAAGTCTACCAAAATTCATTACAAAGTCTACCATATAGTAATGAAAGTCTACCATATAGTAAGTAAAGTCTACCAAAATTCATTACAAAGTCTACCCATATATTAATGAAAGTCTACCATATAGTAAGTAAAGTCTACCAAAATTCATTACAAAGTCTACCACAACCTAAATAAAGTCTATCACAACCTAAATAAAGTCTACGACAACCTAAATAAAGTCTACCAAACACATTAGAAGTCTACTTTATGATCTTCAGTGTTGTCCACATTGTAGACAATAATGTCTTCAATACCTTGTCCATGCTTATTGGTTGATGACCATCGCAAGAGGGGAATATTGCCTTCTTTTCTTCCTCCATAGAGTTCTCCTAGACCTGGAACTCGTATGCCCATATTAGAGCAGCATGCACACAACCATGAATAGTGTATGAAGCATTAGTTAACTGTGCAGCTCGAAGGCTAGTAACGAGTTGTTGAAATGCAACTCTCCCCCAAGGATATCTCTCAAACCTCTCAGGGTCCATGACCAGTTTTCCCGCAAAAACTAGGAGCCTGCTATTAGGGTGCAGACCATAGATAGCCACAAACAATATCATTAGCTGCCCCACCATCTTTCTCTTCTCTAAACTCCATTCTCTGCAACAATTCAAAACTCTTTTCAGATCACCAAATGTAGGACCCTCACCATTTACTAACCCCATCTCTATCCACAAATCTCTCTTAACAAGAGTTCTATCAGCTTCATCATGCAGCCGACAATTCAGCCCTGTAATCTGCTCGAACTCATTCAAGGAAAACCAAATAGGTCTATTCCTAATTAAGAACCAAATCTCATACTCCCTTAGTGTTCTGAGTTTATTAGCCAACAAATGCTGCAAATGCCTCCCGGTAAACTTGTACTCGCCAGTTGCAAGCTTCAGGAAAACTCCTACACAAGAGTTATTCTGTATGGCAGTGAATGCATCTTCACCAGTCCCCCTCATCATATGCGCAAGCTCACTAAGACGACTATGATGGTGAATGCTCTTCTTTATCAAACCAACTGCGTCAGATGCATAAAACATTCTCGGATAATCCTTTCCCTCCGCTATAGCTGAAAAAAAACATACAAAAAATCACATTAAATGCTCTGTTAAGTCCACCACAATGTCTACCACACTCTTGTTATAGTCTACCATAACGTCTACTACACTCTTGTTATGGTCTATCATAACGTCTACTACACTACTCTTCTTATAGTCTACCACAAAGAGTACTACACTAACATACAATGTCTGCCATAAAGTCTACTACACTACATACTATGTCTATTATAAAGTCGACTACACTACATACAATGTCTACTCTAAAGTCTACTACAGTACATACAATGTGTACTACACAAATCACATAGTCTACCACACCTTAGACTCACTATAATCTAACTCCATCACAAAGTCTACTACACTAGATAACATGTATACCACAAAGTCGACAACATTTTAGTCGTAGTCTACCATAAAGTCTATTACGCTACTATTGCTATAGTCTACTACAAAGTCTTCTACATTATCTAACATAAATTCTACTACACTAGATACAATGTCCACTACACAAATCACAATGTCTACCACACATAATATTACACTAAATTCTAAGTCCACCAGATAGTCAACTACACAAAATATCATGTATACCATTTTAGGGTTACAATATAGTGTACTACCAAACAATATACTCAAGTAAAGTATATTACTCTAAATTCGAAGTCTACCAAAGAATATACTCAACTAAATACAAAGTCTACTACAATTAACCCCAAGTCTGAGTTTTAAACACAAAATCTTCAGAGATTTCCCTGAATAACTTCAAAAATTCTAAGAANTAGAGATTTCAATTAATAACTTCAAAAATTCTAAGAAACCTTCAGAAATTTCACACCAACCATTGTTAAATCTCAGTTTCAAACAAGAAATCTATAATTTAAGCCATTTACTCAAACACGAAATCTACAATTTAGGCCACAAAATCTACAACAAGAGGACAAGGTTTTGTCACCTAGTTTAACGAGAGCGAAGATAGCACACGAGGGAGAAGGTAATGGCGATGGTCGGAGAGGCGGAACAGAAGAAAAATGCAGATGAAAACAAAGGAGGAAGACACAAAAATTGCAGAGGAAAATGGAGGAGGAAGAAACAAAAGAAAAGAGAAGAAACGAAGAGAAGAGACGAAACAAAGAGAAGATAAGAGACGAAGGAGAAGAGAAGAAACAACGAAAGAGAAATGGAGAAAGAGAAAGAGAAATGGCGGAGAGAAGAGAAGAAACGAAGGAGAAGAGAAGAAATGAAGGAGAAGAGAAGAAACGAAGAGAAGAGAAGAAATTAGGGTTTACTTTACTAATTTGCTTTGTTTGTTTTTTCTTTTTAAATTTTTTTTTTAATGGCAGTTTCGTAATAAAACGAAACTGTCAAATCTTATGTGACTTTTCAGTTTTTGATCTAAAATTGAAAAATATCAAGCACCATATGAGTAATTACTAATAAAATATGAACCATATTAGTAATTCTTTCTTTCAAGAATATATGTTATAACTTATATAGATTGCATGCTACAATTCTTAACTTATATTTTTTACTGTTCATTTAGCTGATTGGAATAACAATGAAGACATTTTTTCTCATATATCAGTTTGTAATCAAAGTAATATTGAACATTTAGTGACAATGGTGAATTCATGGAAACTACGAATTTAGATGATATGACTAACATTAATCAAGAAGTGATTTCTATTCAGAAATATAAAGGTTATATAATTAATCTATATGTCCTAATTTAAATTTTTAATAATTGTAATGCATCAAATATTAAATTAGTAGATCAAGGTAAATTTAATATACAATTAGGATTATACCCACACTACAACTTGGATTTTGATTGTTCTTCTAACCCGTGTTTATTTAGGTTATTAGACCCATGTTGATATTTTGGAATATTATTTTGAAATAATGTGTTTAGAAACCTGAAATCCAAACCCAAATTGACATGAATTAAAGGAATCGACACTAAACAAACCTGATAAAATATCTAAATAGGTTTTAAACTTATGTACCCAAAAAAAACAAACCGAAACCAGAGCTAAATCAAAGATCAAATTTAACATTTTTAGAGCTTTTCTATTAAATTTTTAAAATTTTGAATTTTTGGAATAGCCAAACCCCAACTTGATCTATATTGAACTAAATTCTATCCCAGAAATAAAAATATTTGAATAAGTCTTTACTCCAAATAAACAAAATACCGAATTAGATGAATCAAACCTGAGAAACCACTAGAATATATCATAAAATTATTTATCCGGAATAATGAAATTATCAATATGCTTATGTATATATTGCGATTAATATTCATAATTCCATTTTAAATTAGGATTCCTTTTTAGACAAGGATTATATATAGATAATTATTTAGTAACAAAGAAGTATGGACAATTATCTTTCTATTATGAGTTTTTTGTTAAGATTATAAAATATTAATAGTTTTATATGAAAATTTGTTTTTAAATTATATATATTTTAAGTATATGTTTTCCACTTTAAATTAGTAAGAGATAATTATTAATGATCATTTTTTATAATAATAATAGAGAAAATATTTTATGATTTTTAATGTTATGGTTGTAAATAGCGATAATTATTTTATGATAGAAACAAATATTTTATAAAATTTTATTTTTAAAATTTGTTTTTATCTTTTTCATAATAAAATAAATATATGGCAAAATTCTGATCGTTGGATTTAATACGTGGAAAAATCTTGTTAATTACTAAGTTTTGAAAATCTAACTTTATATAACAAGATTAAATTTTAATTGGGATAAACATGATTACAGTTTTCAATTAAACTAGGATTTAACCCAGGCTATAGCATGGGTTTGATTGTGTTTTTCAACCGATGTTTATTTGGTTCTTAGATCTGAGTTGATATTTTGAATATTTTTTTTGAAATGTTGTGCTAGCGGTCAAAATCCAAACCGAAATCAACCTGAAGTAGAATAATCTAATCCGAATCAAATCTGATAAAACACTCCATAGGTCATAAACCTATATATTTTAAATTTTTTTTACTCAAACCCGATTCGAAACAATCAATAACCAAATTTTAGAGTTTTTTATCAAATCTTTTTCAAATTTTGAATTTTTACATAAAATACACGAATCCGAACTCGAACTATACCGTACAAACTATATCAAAAAATAAAAGATCCAAATATGTCTTAAATAAAAAGAATTTGATACCAAATTAGATAAATCAAACCTGACAAAATAGCATAATGCGTCCTAAATTTATATACAAGAAAAATCAAATCCAAAACCGAACCAAAATCAGTAACCAAATTTATAACCAAAATATTTTATATATATGAAATTTTACATTGAATAGAATTTTTCTGTTAAATTAGAATTTTATATAAAAACTATAACAAAACTACCTAGATCCTATTTTTAAGGGTTGTTATAAACCTTAGATTAGTTTTATCCTGTAGTTTATAATATGGTCAAAATGAAAATTTTTTCCGCTTTAATATATAAGGTACTTAGTAATTTTGATTAACAGATTAGAAAACAATCAAAACAAATATAATTTCAAATTCTGTTACTGATAAGTGTTAGTTAGTATATCTTTAGCACAAATATATATAGTAATTAGAAATAGAACGATAATAAGAAAAAATATTAAAGTAAAAATGCTGCAAGATTTAGGGGAATATACCTTTCTAAGATAACTTTTCTTAGGATAGATATAGTTTGACTACTGACATCATATTTTTCAATAATTTTGATATAACCAATCATATCTATTAAAAACATAATGTTAGTATCTTATTATTGTATATAAAATTTGAAAAAAACAGAAAAGAAAAATCATGGATCAGACCGTACAAATCTTAAGTCATATCTTTTTTCATGATTTGGAACTCCAAATCTTTCGAGAGGTACATAACAAAATTGTTGTTCCATAAATACAATTGTTGTCTTTTCTGTTAATCTTATTTTAAATTGGTGGTGAGAGATTTTGTATTCCACATTACAGTTATAAATTTTGATCAAATTTTCTTTACGTAATCTATCTCCAAACTTCTTAAAAAGACAATGATGCACAAAATCCTAAAAAGTATTTTCTTGTTTTTTCTGATGAAATTAACATAAATATTAGTTAAAAATATATAATAATTATTTAGAGAATATCATTTCTTAGAAAAAAAAACAAATACAAAAACTTACCTTTTTCATCTAGTAGAAGAAATTAGTTCTAAAAGCTCATTATTTTATTTAGATTTCTTGCTTACCATTTCTAGTAAGATATACTATCGCCCGATGATACAAAATGTTTTTGGTTAATTGATCTAAAGTTAAGTAACGTATGTTGTTCTGAACTTTTGTGTTCATTGTTTGGTTAATGTTATTAAACCTATGCAAAATTAAAAAATTAGATGAGAAGTGGATCATACCACACACCATATATAAATATGGTCATTTCCAAATCACTTCAAGAATTAAGAAGCATTTATTTTAATTATTTAATTGTTTGCTTATTTATGTAACTAATAGTGAAATATCTTTAAAAAAGTTGGAGAGTAAATAGATAAAATTTCATTACCACATAAATTTTAGTTATTAGTTTAGCTCTCTCAAAATTTTACAAACATGACTCCAAATCGGATAGAGAAGGCAACATAAGTGACACCCAACCAATTAACCATATACATTTTCCAATTAAAAAGCATATGATCAAAATCTTATTATATAAAGTTGGATTTATCAAAGTTAGTCATCAAGATGATTGTTAAAAGTTTCAAATCATAAATCTTCCTATATTTATAAAATAAAAAATCATAAATATTTATCTTTTATTAAGTATAAAATAAAAAATCTTATCATGTAAAGTTGGATCTCAATATTA
Source organism: Lepidium aucheri (assembly GCA_900406435.1). NCBI lineage: Eukaryota > Viridiplantae > Streptophyta > Magnoliopsida > Brassicales > Brassicaceae > Lepidium > Lepidium aucheri. The sequence goes on from OVBA01003850.1 coordinate 6,259, forward strand.
CTCATTAACAAGATTATTCTACGTGTCAAATCCAACGATCATCAATCTTTCTATGTTATATAAAAAATCATAAAAATCTATCTCTTATTAAATGTAAATAAAAAATATATCATATTAAATACCTAATACAATTAAAAAAGTAAAAATATACAATATGATATGATTTTTTGAAGAATATTTATCTATATAAATAATCTTAATCTAAAGATGATTTCTAATCGAAAAGGAAATTGTGAATGTTAATTGATGTATATAAAGAGATAAACAATTTCACTACCACATAAACTTTAGTTATTTGTTTTGTGATAACACGATTTTATCCTATTTGTCAAATCCTATTAAACTAATATGTCGATGTAGTATAATAGGTATCAATTCAAGTGGGAGTGTAACTAGCAATCAAAATATGATAAACTACTCTAATTGAAGTCATATTGATTCAATGGTTTGTTATCTATTAACGTAAATGAGCAATCTCAACAATGGAAAACAAGAATAAGAAGCTAACTAGCAAACACGAATCTAATTGAGTAATTAAACAAAGCACAACAAAGTTCAGTGAAAACAAGGTATTGTGAAAACAAAGTGTAGTGAATACAGAAAATCAAGCAGTGGAAGAATAAGCAGTGGATGAGAAAAAATGTTCTTGAGGAGTGGAGATCATGGACCAGCACCTCACTTAAATCTAATAAGTAGCTTAACAAAACTCAAACAGGGTAGACCTCTAGGCAATTAGTTCATAACTACTGAATCCACTCTCGTGGCAAACATTCTTAGAAAAGCTATCAACAGATCTTATCATCATAAGCATTTAACAACCTAACTGACACAAAGCAACAACTCAATCGAGCCTAATAAACACCTTAGACATTCAATCCCTTGAGCTAAGAATATAAATCACTGGGACAGTTAAATCGGATAATTCATCAAACACTTTTTGGGTGCTAGAATGTCTAAAAACAAATTTCAATAGATCAAGAAGAAATAAGCATTAACAACATCGAACAGCAGGCATCCAAGCTATCATACTCTTAAGCAACCTAGAAGACATAAAATCCATGATGGTCTAGTCTATTCCATCAAGAATCCTAGCTAATCTACTCAGAAGACATTGGTGAAATAATCAAAGCAAAAATCAAAGTAAATGGCATGATCACAAAATTGAGAGTAAGGTAAACTCGAATAAAATTAAACTGAAATTGCATTAAAAGATCATAAAATGAAAATTGAATTTTGTTTTGGAATTACAAAACCTAAAGCCCAAGGTTTCTTTTACTAACGGTAAAAACTTTAATAGATGTTCCCTAACATCCAGGGGTATTTATACTCATCCCCCACTAAAAACCTAAAAAAAGTCTAAACTAAAAAATCCCCAAAATAGTTAACCTGACCCCATAGGTCGAGTCGGATGGTGAAACTGGTGAGAGTAGAATCGGCTCGGCCCATCGATAGTCATGGCACACTTGAATCGACCTAGTTGTTAGAGAGGGATGTTGACTTAACCTGGTTGTTAGAGCAGGGTGTTGACTCGACCTATGTGCCAGAGTGGAATCAACTTGACCTGTCTGTAGGAGTGGAATCAACTTTACCTGTTTGCTAGAGTGGAATCAACTCGACTTGTCTCCTAGAGTGGACGGCGGACTCGACCAGAGGTTTCAGGTGGACAACAGAGTTGACCAGAGGCTCTAGGTGGACGACAAACTCGACCATAGGCTCAAGGTGGACGGTAGACTCGACCAGAGGCTCTAGGTGGATGGCAGACTTGACCATAGGCTCTAGGTAGATGGCAGACTCGATCAGAGGCTCCAAGTGGACGGCAGACTCAACCAGACTCGACAGAGACCCCACAACGTCTAGAATGATCCAATTTGTGCTCTCCAAGTACTTGAAAACTCCTTCAATGTAATATGTGTGCGATGCATATAGAAATGAAGCTATTGGAACTCTAAAATGGATGCAAATCTTATGAAATATATGCAAATTAGACGAAATGAGACACTTAAAACTAGTTAACATGCATACATATTATTTAGCTCTCGCAAACTTTTAAACATGACTCCAAATCGTATAGAGAAGGAAATATAAATGACACCCAACCAATTGACCACATACACTTTTCCAATTAAAAAGCATATGCTCCAAATCTTATTATATAAAGTTGGATTTCTCAATTTACTCATTAAGATGATGGTTCAAGGTGTCAAATCCAATGATTAGAAATCTTCCTATATATATAAATTTTTTTAAAAATTATAAATATTTATCTCTTATTAAGTATAAAATAAAAAAATTATCATTTAAAGTTGAATTTCAAAATTACTTACTAATATGATTGTTCCACGTGACGTCCTACGACAAAAAATCTTCCTATTTTATAAAAAATATCATAAATATTTATCTGTTAGTAAATTTAAAATAAATAAAAACTATATCAAAGAGCTAATACAATTAAAAATAAAAATATATCATAAGATATGTTAGTTCGGAGAATACTTATCTATCTACATAATCCTAATCCAAATAGTTTTTCTAATCTAAAAAGGAATTATGAATGTTAATTGCTATATATATATATATATATATATAACAATTTTATTATTACATTAAGTTTGGTTATTTGTTTAGTTCTCGCAAACTTTTACAAAATGACTCCAAATCGGATAGAGAAAGCAACATAAGGGACACCCAATCAGTTAACCACATACACTTTTCCAATTAAAAATATATGATCAAAATTTTATTATATAAAGTTGGATTTCTCAAAGTTACTCATCAAGATGATTGTTATAGGTGCCAAATCCAACTATCATAAATCTTCCTATATTTTTTGTCAACTTTACTATAATTGAATCGAGAAGGTCCGATCCATAGCCACAACCCAAATTCTAAAATCACTTATTTTTCTTTTCCTTGCATCAAGGAAGAACCGAACCCTAGTGCCTGAAAATTCGTAAAGTAGCCACTATCACTGGGTCACCTGTCCTCGACAAATCTTCCTATATTTATAAAATAAAATAAGATCATAAATTTTTATTTCTTATTAAGTATAAAATGAAAAGTCTTATCATGTCAATTTGAATCTCAAAGTTACTTATAAACAAGATTATTTCAAGTGTTAAATCCAACGATCATAAATCTTTATAGTTTATATTAAAATATCACAAATAGCTTTCTCTTATTAAGTGTAAAATAAAAAATATATTATATTACATAGCTAATAAAATTGAAAAAACAAAAATACATAATAAGATATGATATTTTGAAAAATATTTATCTATATACATAATCCAAATTTAAAGATAATTTCTAATCTAAAAATGAATTGTGAATGTTAATTGCTATATATACATAAAGAGATAAACAATTTAATTACCACATAAGCTTTAGTTATTTGTTTAGCTCTCTTAAAATTTTACAAACATGACTCCAATTGACCATGTACACTTTTCCAATTTAAAAGTATATGATCAAAATCTTATCATATCAGGTTAGATTTTTCAAAGTTATTAATCGAGTAACTGTTCCAAGTTTAAATCAAACGATCATAAATCAACTATATTTATAAACTATAAAATCATAAATATACATATCTTTTTAAGTATAAAATAAAAAATATTATATTAAAAAAGTAATACTATTAAAACCAAAATCTTATTGTATAAAGTTGGGATTCAAAAGTTAGTACTCAATATGATTCTGTCACATGTCAAATCCAATGATCAAAGGTTTTGCAGTATTTTCAAATTTTTTTATAAATTTTAAAATACCTTTTTTAAAAATATTTATATTTACTACGAAATATTTATTTTTATTCACAATCCTTACATTAAAAAGGATCCTATTATATAAATTTGAGTTCCAAAAATTATTACTTAACAGGATTCTTCAACATGTCAAATTCAATGATCGAAGATTTTGGAGTATTTATTTTAAAAAACTTTTTTTAAAAATATTTATATTTACTACAAAATACTTATCTCTATTCACAATCCTTTAAAAGGATCTTCATTTATAATTGTGAAATAAAATTAATTACAAACATTTATCTTATACTAAGTGTTGGAGGTGGATCTGAGATTCTCCTTTGATCCATCGAAAACAACGGGTTAAATACAAAATAACAACCTGGTTGCAAGCACTAAGTCTTCGATTTGGAAAATATATTCAACTCAGAAAAAGTCTCGTCTCGAAAAGTTCTACGATTCTGAAGAGAAGTTGGACGATGCGTAAGTAAAACAGCGAAATGGAAATTTTCTTGTTCAGATATAAATTTCCACAAATCTAGCGCGAATCCTAACAGATTCCATGTTATCAAAATAAATGTAAATTTTCATTTATTTTCTACACATGTAACCGCCTCTATAAACTATAAATAGATGTACAATCCTTTGAAAAAGGGATCCAGTTTTTGGCATACTTAATCCTAATAAGAACACCAAGTAGGCAATCATCTCTTCTTGTTCTTAGCTAACTAGCTCCTGCTCCAAATCCAACCCACAAGTGTCCATGCCCATTCTCTCCCACTCTTTTAATCAGGAACCTTAGTTTTAGTACAGTTTGTGCTAAGACCGATTCCAACAGTTGGTGCCGTCTATAGGGAAGATTTCAAAGGACATCTTCACAAAAGCAAGAGAAAACTCAGAGAAAAGAAAGATGACCGAAGGCAAAATCACCATCAGTTCGCCAGAAACGAGGGAACCACTCCCTCAAGAGCACGTCGACTTAGCGAATGGATCAACCATCAATTCAACCCAAACTCAGGAGGAGAACCAACTTGAAACTCGAGAATATACTGATATTTTGCCACCACCACCAGGATCACTGACGCTTTGGACCTTAGTGCGAAACCTTATTGCACAACACGAACCTTCTGATCGGAGAAACACTGAAAGATTTGACTGACTCGAATCTCATTTGAATGAAAATAATCTCCCGACTGCACAAGTCAATAAGCTGTGCAAAGATGCATTGGCTAGTGTCCAAAGAACTCTATTCAGAGATGTACCAAGTCCGCAGCCAGTTAATACCTCGGTACAAAACCATTCTGCAATACAGAGCATGTCCAAACAACATGGCCTAGTAACATTAGACGCGGCAACGGTATTGAAGATGATGGATGACATGAGGTTAAAATTCTATCAAGCTACCAGCTCGGCACCCGAGATAGGAAGGATCCTAGCTCAAGCACAGAACTCGCCATTCACATCGAGGCTAAGAAGAGTCTCAGTAAACAGAGAGCTGCGACTCCGATGCCCCTCGTATGATGGGAATTTGGGCCCGGTGAAATTTATGAGCGCCTTCAATATCATGATAAACGAGATCAATTACACCATAGAAAACGAAGACGCAGCTTACTATCAGCACTTTACAGAGAATTTGACAAGAGACGCCTTGGTATGGTTTACTAAGTTGCCTACCGGGTCAATCAAAAGCTTCAATTAACTTGTCGAGTTGTTTATGAAGCAGTACATTTTATTTGTCAACCAGGATACCTCGACTATTGAATTGAGATCCTTAAAGCAAGGCTTTGACGAGCCCTTAAATTCATACCTCGGACGCTTCAAAAGATCTCGACAAAAGTTAATATCAGTGATGACATGGCTATTTAAGCCCTCTGAACTGGAATGGTAACCGACAAGGCACTTAATCGATTTGGCGATCACGTTCATCCCCGAAGACATTAAAGGAGTCAGCTTCCCACATAACAACCTCATAGTCATCAAAGTCCGAGTTGACGACTGCAATGTTTCATGAATTCTCATCGATACTGGAAGTTCAGTAGATCTCATATTGAAAGAAACTTTGGATAAAATGGTACTACTGGATAGAACCTTAAACCGCATTCGATGGAAGTACAATCAATGTGATTAGAATGGTGAAGCTAGCAATTCGAGTTGCTAGAATCACGAGATTGATCAAACTACTCATTGTAGATAAGCCACTAGTCTACAATATGATCCTGGGAACACCATGGATACACATGATGAAAGACATGCCGTCAAATTACCATCAATGTGTTAAAATCCCAAGAAACAAAGGAATTTATACACTCAAAGGAGATCAGAAGATGGCAAGAACTTGCTTCATTGCCGAGTTTAAGCTAAGGAACAAATCGTGCATGATCGCTGTATTAGTAGGAAGACGAGTACTGTCCAAGCTGCCTGCTCCCAAAAAGCCGGACTGATCGACTGTTTAAGTCGTCAACATTGATTTGATCGAGCCGACAAAATGTATGAGCATCAGCATTGACTTAAACAAGCTAATCAAAGAGAAGCTGATTTGGTTTGTGACAACATTCGCATGGGCACCAAGAGACATGCCTAGAATCAACCCGACAGTTGCGAGCTATAGGCTAAATTTCGACCTGACATATAAGCCGATTAAACAAAAAAGAAGAAAGCTTGGGCCAGAGAGAACAAAGGCCATAATTGAAGAGGTCAAAAAGCTGATTGAAGTCGGATCTATCATCGAAGTTTAAAATACCGAATGGCTAGCCAACCCAATAGTCGTTCCAAAGTAGAATGGTAAATGACGAGTCTGCGTGGACTTTACTTATCTCAACAAAGCATGCCCAAAGGACAATTTTCCGTTGTCGAACATCAACCAAATCGTCGAAGCAACCGTTGGAAACAAATTTCTTTCATTCATGGATGCTTTCTTGGGGTATAATCAGATTCGGATGCACCCTGACGACATGGAAAAAACTTTATTCATCACGGAGCAAGGAACTTACTGCTACAAAGTAATGCTATTTGGCCTAAAAATGCTGGAGCAACCTACCACCACCTCGTAAGTAAAATGTTTGCCGACCAACTCGGGCAAACAATTTAAGTTTATATAGAAGATATGCTGGTAAAGTCATTAAAAGAGGAAGATCATGTCGATCACTTAGCTCGTTGCTTCAAGACACTGAATGAGTATCAGATGAAGCTCAATCCAGCGAAATGTACTTTAAGAGTTAAATCAGGAGAATTCCTCGGATATATAGTCACTCAAAGAGGAATCAAAGCTAATCTGAAGCAGGCTACGACAATCAAGAATTGCCTTCTCCAAAGAATAAACAAGAAGTGCAAAGGTTAATAGGCCGAATAGCCGCCTGAATCATTTCACATCGTGTTCAACCGACAAGTGTCTTCCATTCTACAACTTGTTTCCTGGACACAGAGAATTCAAGTGGGATGAAACCAGCGAAAAGGCATTCTACGAGTTGAAAGAGTACCTTTCAGCACTGCTCATACTCGCCAAACCAGGAAATAGAGAACCACTGTATTTATACATCACGGTTTCTACCTTGACAGTAAGTGGTGTACTAGTTTGAGATGACAGAGGAACTCAATACCCAATCTTCTATATCAGCAAATTGTTAGATGGAGTCAAGTCCAGATACCCGACTATAGAGAAACTCGCGCTAGCAGTAGTCAGTTCAGCGAGGAAGTTTCAACCTTACTTCTAGTCTCATACTGTTATAGTATTAACGAATCATCCACTGCGAACGATACTGCATAGTCCAAACCAGTCAAGGCGACTGACGAAGTGGGCAATCAAATTGAGCGAGTGTAAAATCGAGTTCAAAGGACGCACAAGTGCGAAGTCGCAAGTATTAGCCGATTTCGTAATCGAGCTATCTCCAAATCTAGAACCTTGAGAGTCAGCCAAAGATCAAATATGGGGGATATACGTGGATGGATCTTCATCACAACATGGCTCACGAGTAGGCATCTGACTAGAGAGCCCCACGGGAGAAGTCCTAGAACATTCATTCCGACTTGCATTCCCAGCTTCAAACAACAAAGCAGAATACGAAGCATTAATTACGGGAACTAAACTCATCAAAGAAGTCAGAGCTGTCGATATCAATTGCTATTCTGACTCCCAACTTAATGTTAACCAGGTTGATGGAGGTTATGACATAAAGAATGATCGAATAGAAGCTTATCTTCACGTTGTTAAGGAATTGACCTAGGATTTGAGATTTAGGATCAACAAAATCTCAAGGTCGGAGAACACATTGCCGATGCCCTAAAAGCTCTTGCATCCAGAACAAATCCCATTCAAAGAAGAATCATCCCAGTGGAAAATTTAGATTCTCTGAATATAAACCTACCAAAAGGAGATCTCGAACTCGTCTTGGCTATAGATGAAACTCGAGAAGAATCAGACTCTAAGATAGCATATGCCAAACGAAATGAAATACCAAAGGTGGATTGGCGAGATGAGATTCTCGCGTACATTCTAGACGGGAAAACACCAAAGGATAGATGGGCAGCCTGCTGGTTAAAAGCCAAGTGTGCTTTTTATGCCAAGTCGACGAAAAACTTTACCAAAGAAGTGCGAACAGAGTACTGCTCACTTGTGTTCATGGTGATGATGTCGACAAGATCATCAAAAAGACGCACGATGGAGTGGGTGGAAACCATAACAGCAGAGGAACACTCGTTCAAAAGTTCATAACACTCGGCTACTATTAGCCGACTATGGCAAAAGATTACGCCAAATATACTACTAAGTGTGACAAGTGCCAGAGACACACACATCATTCACGCTCCAACCAAGGAACTGACCTCAAAAATCATGCCTTATCCATTTATGCAATGGCAATGGATATATCGGGCCATTACCGTCATCACGAAAAAGAGGTTTATACTCGTTATGACCGATAACTTCTCAAAATGGTAAAAACAGAAGCTTATTCTCAGATCAAGGCCAAATAGATGATCAAATTTGTGTGGAAGAATATCATCTGCCAACATGATCTACCATACGAGATCGTGACTGATAATGGATCCTAATTTATTTCAGCAAAATTCACCAACTTTTACGCTAGATGGAATATCCACGTAAGCAAATCAATGCTGCAAAACCCACAAGGAAATGGTCAGGTTGAGGCCACGAATAAACAGATCCTCGATAGTCTAAAGAAGCGACTCTCTGAAAAGAAAGGAAGTTGAACTTCCGATTTGGAGGATGTATTATGATCACATCGAACCACACCTCGATAGTCGACCGGACAAACTCCATTCTCCCTTTCTCATGGATTGGAGGCAATGGCTCCAGCAGAGATAGTTGTGCCAAGTCTACGCCAAGAACATCTTTCCAAGAATGAAGACGCTAATAACAGTGCTATAGAAAATAGCATTGATGACTTAGAAGAAGAACGTGACGAGGCACTTCTTCGGGTACAAAATTATCAGCAACAAGCCGCAAAGTACTACAATAAGAAAGTACGCAGACGACACTTTGCAATCGGAGACCTTGTACTTCAAAAAGTATTCGAGTACACGGCTAAACTCAATACCGAGAAACTCAAAGCAAATTGGATAGGGTCGTACATCATATTTAAAGTCGTAAAGCTAGAAGTCTACAAGATTGCTAACAACCTGAAGCGATACTACTACTAAAGGCTTGCCAACTCGGCAAATTAGAAGTGTCACTTAACACATCTCTATCTACTTAATTAATCACACCATGATAACTACGTATTCGCTTGATCCCTTCAGGGTTTGTGAGTAGCCTTCGGGTCCAGCTAGAACTCTATAAAAACATTATTTGCCCTTAGTCGGCATCATAAAAAAATAGTAATATGGGTTACACCCAATATTCACCAAAGTCGTAAGTCGAGATAAATTCTTGGAAAATCAAACACAATTTATACTTAATCCGAGTCTTAAAATCTTGCCGAGCCCGAACTCGAAAAACTTGTCCAAATCCCAAAAACTTCACCGAGTCTAACCTCAAGAATCTCTAACTAAGGCCTAGTCCTTAACTTTAATGCCGAGTTCTAAACTTGTCGAACTTAATCTCAAAAAACTTAAGATTGCCAAGTCTAATCTCGAAAATCTCTGATGAAAGCCTAGTCCTTATCTTTAAAGCCGAGTTCTAAACTCGGAAAACTCAACCTCAAAAAACTTATACAAGAATCAAATTCTTACTCCTAATCAAAGCTCATATACAATACTTGACTATTACGAGATTAACTTCTCGTAGCATTGATGAGAATCTAATTCACACGAAAAAACAAAGCACAGCTTTGTACAGATCTTTGAAGATTAAATTCTCGCAACACGATGGAACATAGTTCCATACTTATGAGATCAATTCTCGTCAAAAGACAAATCATAGATTTGTGCAAATGTAACGAGATTAACTTCTCACAAAACGACAGAATAGAGTTCTGTACAGTCCAACGAGATCAGTTCTCATCAAAAGACAAAGCATAGCTTTGTACAGAATTATGAGATGAAAAGTCTCGAACAAAGACAGAACATGAATTCTGTATAGATAATTCGGAATTCCTTAGACAAAGTTTTATGAATATTGTTTCCGAGTCTAAACTTCTTTAAACTTAAATTGAGTCCTAAAATCTCAGCTTTAAAAGCCGCATAACAAAATGTTTTCTTCATAAGCAAAAACGAGATCAAACTCTCTTAACGCGGGAAGAAACTTGACTGGACGCGCAAGACCAAGAAAAGAACATCGGGAACTAGAATTCGTAGAATGACGAGTCTATCAATTAACATATTATTCATTAAATTCATAATCAAATGTCAAACTTTATAACAACCAATGATATCTCATTTACACAGGAAAAATATTTATAAAAGAAAGCACCGAGTACAAAAGTATGTACAACTTTTAAAAGAGGCCAATCGGTGATTACAAAGAAAAGACTACAACAAAGCCCAGCAAAATCACGATGCTTTTGTGAGTCCACTTTCATCAGTGTTGGTGGCTTCTCCCACTTCAAAAACAGGGACAATTAAGTCTCCCAGAAGCAGCGGCATCAAGCTCTCCCCATCGACGAGTTCCTTAAACTTGTTCATCTTGGTGGTCATCAAGTCGGTGACCACAGGAGGGATGTCGACTCCCCGAGCAGAATGCAATTGGAGAATATTTGTCGATCCAAGAAACTAGACGTACGATAAACGGGCCTCAAGGTTCCCATCAAGGTCATTGAATCAAGCATCCATTCGGCCAAAAACGACCAGACACAATTGTTCATGAAGAACCTTGAAAAACCTCAAGTTTTCAACAGTCAAGGCCTGACGGAATCGAGAATCAAAGTCTCCCCTCTTAGAGTCCAACTCGGCATGCAGGTTCAGAACTTCCTAGCCGGCTTTCTCAGTAGACTTGAAAGCAGCACCCTGATCAGAGATAGCCCAATCAATCGACTCCGATAAAGTTGCATTGCGTAGAACCAACTTGAGGATGTTCTCACGCTCAAGTTTCAACTCGTCCTTGATACAAACGAGTTCTTTCTTTGCCTCAGAGAGCCTAGACCAAAGTTCTGCCACCTCGTCATAATCTCCAGCAACTTTGGTGGACAAGTTCCTCTGAGAACACCTTTCTGGGTTGGCAACAGACCTTTCCCGTTCCAACATAATGCTATTCAGGAAATCGATAAACTGCAAAAACGTTTAGGAAACTAACATTTAAAAACAGAAACAATAGGATAGCACAAAGCAACAATTAAAAGTCAATACAAACCCAGAACAACAAGTAAGAAGCCTCTTCATACTCCTCATGATTCTTCATCTGATCCGAAAAAGGGAGACGCTCCAGTGAGGTTCTAATTTGGCTCATTAAGCTAGCACATTCAGAACAGAAGTCCAAAAAATGAACGTGGAGTAGTGTGGTTATGGGTAAATTGGAAGTCGGGGTACCCCTACCCCTTCCACGAGGAGTTCCCGCAGAACCACTCCTACCGCCTCCTCTTTGAGAGGCGACCCTTAACAGTGCATCAACTCTCACCAGTTTCACAAGTCGCGAATCTCCACGACCAGAATCTGATGTGACTTCAGCAATGTCTCGAGACGGAGCAATTGAGGGTTGAGTAACCTTAGAAGGCCTTCTAGAAGACCAAGCATTCAAACTTTCAAGTGCTGAATTTACACCGGCTTCAACATTTAGAAGCTTAAAATCATCAAGACACGTCTTTTGAAGAAGAATGATGATGGAAGAACTTAAGAAATGAAGTCAGAAGTTGCTAAGAAAGATTGTGCAGATGAAATGTGAATGGTAAAAGAAGAAGAAGCATGATATTTATAGAGAATTACTGGAATCCCAAACAATGCGAAACAGTAATTATAACTTAACACAGAGTAATCGAAGCGACACCACACAGTAATAATGATGATTTGCATAAAACGAGGGCGACTGTTCGACTAGCCCACTCTCAAACTGACATGTAGACCAAAGATTCTGGAAGATGGAAAACCTTCCGACTCGGAAATTTGGTACAAGAATTTCTGAGTTTGGGGGGCAATTGTTGGAGGTGGATCTGAGATCCCACTTTGGTCCACCGAAAACAATGGGTCGAATACAAAAGAACAACTGGTTGCAAGCACTAAGTCTTCAACTTGGATAATATATTCGACTCAGCAAAAGTCTTGTCTCGGAAAGTTCTACGAACCTGAAGAGAAGTCGGATGACACATTAGCAAAACAAAGAAATGGAAATTTTCCCGTTTCGATATGGAAAATTTCCACAAATCTAGCACGTATCTTAATAGATTCAGTCTTATCAAAATAATTGTAAATCTTCTTTTATTTTCTACAAATGTAAACGCTTCTATAAACTATAAATAGAGGCACAATCCTTTGAAAAAGGGATCTGCTTTTTGGCATACTTAATCCAAATAAGAAAACCAAGTCGGCAATTATCTCTTCTTGTTCTTAGCTAGCTAGCTCTTGCTCCAAATCCAACCCACAAGTGTTTTTGCTCATTCTCTCGTACTCTTTTAATCAGGAACCTTCATTTTAGTACTGTTTGTGCTAAGATTGGTTCCAACACTAAGTATAAAACAATAAAATATTCAAATTTTTTTATAACCCTATTATATAAAGTTGGGTTTTTAAAAGTAAGTAATCAACAGAAGTGTTCTACATGTTAAATCTAATGATAAGAAAATTATTTTGTGTTTATATATTATTAAGAAAATATAAAGTAAATTTTAAAATCAAATAATGGATAATATTTATCTTTATTTTGCAGAAACCTATTATATAAAGTTGAGTTTCAAAAGTTAGTAATCAATGTGATTCCTTCATGTATCAAATCCAACAAACTAATGTTTTACGGTATCCTATTATATAAAGTTATGTTTCAAAACTTAGTAATCTATAGGATTTTTTTGTAGTATATATATATATATGTATATATTAAAATATCATATTTATAATCTTATTATACAAAATTGGGTTTCAAAATAAACTCGTGCATCGCATGGGTTCATATCTAGTGTAATTTCTTTTTTGACAACCCATATTTAGTGTATCTATGTATCTGAAAATATGATTAAAAATATAATGCACAAATATAGGAAGTTCTTTTATGTATTTTACTTGTGTATATTTTTTTCTTAATGATAGAAAATCGTTGATATCTAAATTCAGTGATCATGATTTAAAACTTGGATTTCAGATTTAATTTTAGCATATGATTTTCTTGAAAATTATACCCTTTGAACATTTATTGTAAATATAAAAACTAAGTTTATCCGTGTACATAAAACCTGAAATTCAAACCAAATAGACCCAAATTAGAGGAACCAAACCCGACAAAATAGCCAAATGAATCTTAGATCTATGTATCCAAAATATCAAACTCAAACCCGAATCAGAATCAAATAAAAAAACAAACGGGTACCCAATATATTTTTATTAAATATTTTTTGTTTAAAGTGAATCTAATAAATCATTATTAATTTTGAATTTTCAAATAAAAATACCCGAATCCGAATCAATTTATACTGAATCGAACCCAATCCAAAAAATAAAAATACTCGAATAAGTGTTAAATCAAAAAACAAAAAAAAACAAGAAAAATTCATAAATCTATGTACCCCAGAAAATAGAATCCAAGCCTGAATCGGAACCGAATCAAGAACAAAATTTGTACCCGATATAACTATTTTAGATTTTTGAATTTTCGTATTAAAATTTATAATGAAATTAACCTTAAACCTATTTTTAAGGATACTTATGAATCATATGTTAATTTTATCCTAAAGTTTATAACACGTCCAGAATGAAAGTGTCGCCCGCTTTAATATATAAAAAGTTTATATTCTCATCTTTTGTTTCCTTTACAATTTATATGTTGGGTCCGATTGATAACACCATTTGAAGAAAATAATGAGCTTAGCTTGTGCAAACCATTTGAGGGTCTCTTGATCATACTTATAAATTTTTTTGTGAAGCGAGTATTACTTGACACGTGTATAGTTTGTCTTTTTTTGTTTAAAAAATAAACAAGATGATTTATTTAGTGTAACTTTTTCTTAGTCAATTACTGAAAAGTCCAAAAGGAATGGAGGAAAATCTCATATATCTTTGTGTAATCTATATACCCATTTAAATTAAATGATATTATCGGACAAAAATGCTCATGTTCTCTTTAATATTATTTTTGAATAAACTAGTTCAAAAATAATGAGTAATTAAAAGAAATATAAAAAAAAAAACAAAACAAGACAGCGAATCTCTTCTCTAGCTATTGACCACGGACGACGATGATCTCAACCTCCACCAATGCCCCCACCGAAAATCGAGCATTTCGTGTTTCCTCCGCATTTCTGTTAGTCTCTTATCCTAAAAAATGCAGGTTTGTTGGATGTCAAATTTAGTTAAGATTTTAGAATTTAGGATTTGTTGTAAACCTTGCAGTCGGCAATTAGGATCGTGAATTGGTAACAAATTGGATTTAGTGGTTGAATCGTAGTGTATTATATTTTAGAACCTGAAAGGATTGAATTTGACGTTATTTCTTGTGATAGGAATTATGAAGAGTATAACTGTTGAAACAAGTATTACAAGTATTTCTGATTGAGTTTTTCATTCTTTTTGCTAGGGTACAATGAGGATCATACGTATAGTTTATAGTAGAAGTCATCACTGGGGAGATAACTTTGTCGATGATGAACCTAATCTTTGCAAGAGACTTTCGTCGGATGGAACTTGCGTGTTTATCATAAATCCTTTAAAGGCAACCGTAGAATGAAACTATAAGTGGATGTCATTCTTTCATCGCTATGGCCCGCGCAAGTGGCGAGAGTGGCCAAAAGTTTAATTGTAAGAACTATGAGAAGTCGCGTTCAAATGGTGGAAAAGGTGATGGTGAAGATGGAGATGGTGAAATCATAGCAAATGCACTTATTTTGTACATTAGAGAGAAAGAACACGTAAGGTTAGCTGAGGATGGTGGTATTGTATCATATGATGAAGGTGTCATTAGAACAGATTACGATGATGATTATGTTGAGATTGCATCTGCCGTTGAAAGCAGTGATTTTATAGATGAATGGGAAGATGGTTTAGGTCTGCATTAATTGCAAGAATTTTGAAATAATAAAGGCACTTAGAGATGTGGATAAAGACTCATTTGTGAACAGTTTCATTTTTGTATTAAAAAGATCTGAACTAACACGGGTAGTGCTAATATATAGTAAAAAACTATAAATGGGGATTACGGGCTGCAAAGATTAAAGGTACAAAAATCTTCTCGATCAGGAAATACACCAAGATGAATTTATACTCAAGGGCTAGTTAGAGCGAGAGCAGCAACATGAATAGGCCTGCGCACACCAAAAATAGTTGCAGATATTTTGCGTGAGGACTACCACGGACAAATGGAAACTTCATCAGCCAAAGCTATTATTGATCTCATGAAGACTAAACTTGATGTTTCTATAACACACACTACATCTTTGAGAGGGCAAAGCTACATACTAGTGAATTGCATGGTACACCGGAAGAGAGCTACAAGATGGTGTATTGTTATTTCTACATGTTATAGAAGGTCAATGAAGATACATTAATAGATGTAAAATTGGATTAGAATGAAAAATTCAAGTACCATTTTGTAGCATTGAGAGCTTGCATTGAAGGGTTCGAGTTTATGAGGAAAGTGATAAATGTAGATGCAACATACTTCAAGAACGAATATGGTGGTGTACTAGTTTTGTCATAACTTGAGATTCTAACTGTCACCATTATCCTTTAGTGTTTAGTGTGCTCGATGGTGAGAATGATGCTAGTTGGAAGTGGTTTTTTGAGATGTTGAAAACAGTTATTCCAGATTCTACTAATATGGTTTTTATGAGTGATCGGAATGCAAGGCTCATTGACACCATAGCTAATATTCGTCCAAAAGCTTATAATGAGTATTTTATATGGCATATGACACAAAATCTGGAAAGTCAAGACAAAGAAGAAAGATATCTTCCACCCTTTCAACTTAATGTTGGAGACTATCTCTTTTTGGGCATCTTTGTATCACCAATTGTAATAGTATGTAGAGGTATGGTTTAGATAGTTTTGTCTATATATACTATTTTTAATGTTCATATGTAAAGTAAGAAAGAGTATTCTTTTCTTCTCCATTCTCTCATTATCTCGGTTCTTATTCTCTCTCAACATCCCATCACTTCTGTCTCTAAATCTCTTCTTAAATCTCTTAAATCTCTTCTAATCTTTAAAATCTCACATGGTATCATAGCCAAATTCATCCTAGGCTAGATTTAATTCAGTTTAAGGTCCAAAGGATATCTTATTTTTCCGCAAATCTCCATTGTTGTGCTAGAGAGCTTTCTTTTTTATTCATTTGTTCTTGCATTTTAGCTTTTCTACCTTAATTATGTCATCAAAATCTACCCCCTACCTCACCCCTCTCAAAATGAGGAGCAAGTAGATCCTTTGGATCTCCAGGATGAGGAGATCGGAGGTGAGTCCGTTGATTCCCTCTCCTAGCTAACCGATCGATAACGCTGATCTCTTCTAGTAAGGTCGAGCTTAATGCTTATCTCTTCCTGATCAGCTAATATTTGAATCGGGTCATGGCCGAAGGCTAGCGCTAACAGAAATGAAGGCCCCGATCCTTATTAGAGATGGCTTGATCCGCCGAAGAGAGATCTAGCATGCAGATCGGTCATTAGACGACTTGGGCCGAATTTTATTCGTCCGGTTTGGTGAGATCACAGAGAGAGCCGATTGTATCAGCTGATCCGGATCGAGATCCTCTTCGCAAGAGCGGGCCGATCTAACCAATCTCCTGGGCTAGAGATCGCTCAAAGAAATACAGCTAGTGGGATCGACGAGTTCATCGTCGATCAACCTCCCAATCCTTTAGATCCTCCTTTCTAAACTGCTTAAGCCCTTATTTTCGATTTGCACTCTATTTTATATCATTTTCTCTATTTTGCTATTTGATGTTCTGTTTTCTTTCTGTTTTTAGCTTATTTTGTCCTTTGTGCTAGTTTGTTAGTTTAGTGTTATTAAGATCTATCATTGTGACATGATGTTTAGATTAACTTGAACTAGGACGTTTGTATTAGGTAGATTGATAGCAAGCTATTCCGAGTATTGGTTTGACAAATCCCTCTACTCACACTATACTCAATGATTTAATAGAAGGAAACCGCAAAAAACTATTTTATCAAATTGGCACCGTTGCCAACTTAGAATTTTTCTTATTACAATTTATAGTCTACTAGTCTTAGGATCAAGTTGCGTGTTTACTGTTTTAATACCTTGTCTTTGCTTCACACAGCTTGGATCTATAACGACCAAGCTTCAAACATATTGACAAGTCGATGTTTCTGTCTTTGCAGGCCTCGCAGGTTATCCTCGACGTCTGGACCCAAGGACAGACTCAAAATTTTCAACCTCAGCCTTAACTTGTGTGAGTTAAGTCAAAACTCAGATCAGCTGACCAGTTGATGCAAACGCGTTCGAAGGAATCTCACAACCTTCAGCAACTCATCGACAACATCAACCTGCTTCCTCATGAAATTAAACGACAGCGTAGAAGAATGCAACAGCCATAGCCTGATCTGAACAACACAACACCTGGCACAACCACGGATGGAACATCACCGTTGCCTAATGAAACCGCCCACCAGGCGCGAGTACACAATCAAGCTCGCTGCCCTTGCTACATTGGTGCGAGCGATGCTCCGAGTATTCATACTCAACGGAATGGGATCCAACCACCGGCAATCCAGAATAATAACTTTGAGATCAAGAGTGGATTGATCTCCATGGTTCAAAACAACAAGTTACACGACTTGCCCTCAGAAGACCCCCTCGACCACCTCGGCGAGTTTGAGAGACTCTGTACTCTTACTCGCATCAATGGAGTGAGTGAGGACGCGCTAAAACTATGGCTCTTTCCGTTCTCTCTTGGAGATAGAGCCCATCAATGGGAGAAGCACCTACCCAGAGGCACCATAACTACTTGGCCAAAATGGAAACGCCTTTTCCTCACAAAGTTCTTTTCCAATTCGAGGCAGCCAAGCTAAGGAATAACATTTCCAACTTCATGAAATAAAGCACCGAGTCGCTTGCAGAGGTGTGGGATCGATACAAGACATATCAGTCTCAATGCCCACATCATGGTTTCCCGAAAGACACTATCCTGATAAAAGGATTTTTGAGTCCTAAGATCAAATCAATTGAGCATAGTGGATAAGTAGATGGGAATTGTTGAACCAAATACTCAGAGATGTTTGCAAGCAACCTATCTAATACATAATTCTAGTTCATGCAACCTATCAATTTGCCACAAAGATAGGCTATGATATCGAGCAAGCTCTCAAACTAGATAATATGACAAAATAAGCTAAAAGACAAAATAAGAACAAAATTTAAAAATTGAAAACTGAGAAATGACCTAAAAACAGAGCACACAATTGCAATGGAATAGAAATAAGGTTAAAAGCATAGATCTAACGGATAGGGAGGGTTTGATTGGCGGTAAACTCACCGATCCCAACTCATTGATCCCAACTCGCCGCACTCTATTGAGTGATCCCTAGACCGAGACAAGGCTAGGTCGACCCGTTCTCATGGTGAATACCCCTAACCGGATTGGGTGATCCATTACGGCGCTAGCCGCAATCACACCTATCTGGTAGCATTAAGCTTAGCCCAATTCTTCGAACAGCCGACCCACATGTTAGATCTCTCCTCGGTTGATCAAACCATCACTCACATGGCACTTGGTCTCCGATTCCACCGGTGCTAGCCTTAGGTCACAGCCCAAATCAGATCTCTCTTGATCAGGGAGAGATCAGAACTATACCATATGAGAAGAGATCAAAATTCAGATCATGCCTAGAACGGCGAGGGGATCAACGGATCCACCTCCGATCACCCTTTCCTCGAGATCCACACGGATCTACTCGCGCCTCATGGATTGAGTGCAGAGGAGTATGGTAGATCTAACTTGCATAAACATAAAGAACTTAATTGAAATTGCAGAAAGTAAAGATGACGAACATTATAAACTTAAATCATAAACTTCATTAAAGCATAATCATAAAAGAGTACCCTTAAACAAGCATAAATGAAAACAACAATAAAATAGAGAGAGTTTTTCTGCTAAACATCAGATAAAAATGATAAGAGTGTGATTAGAGGGTATTCATAGGGTCATTTGCATAACCCTAACGGTCAATCCGACCCAAGTCGATCAACCAGGAATCTTGCCCTCGGAGTCCTTGCGCAAGCTTGGGAACCGAGGATTGGTTCTAGTCTTTGTCCTCAGGGGTTGAGACTGTGTGGCTGGTCCGAGTGTAAAAGATTATCTTCCCTCATGGCAGATAGGTTGAGGCTGGTGACTGAGGCATCTTTTCCTGAGCGTTTTGAGCAGTCTTCGCCTTGCGATCCGCGAGGTAGCGATCCAATTTTGCAAGATATTTTTCACCTAGAAGCTGATCCAATTGTCCTTAGCTCCAGTTTTAGCTCCTTTTTGCT
>OVBA01003851.1:0-25988 GCA_900406435.1 Lepidium aucheri
GTTTCTAGAGATAAGACCAAATAAAAGGATAAGATTTATGTAAATTAAATCATAATAGAAATAGGGAGTTAGCCTAGTTCCTAATAGTATAGGGAGCTAGCCTAGTTCTATAAATAGAGAGCTTAAGGAGGTTTGTTCCTTAAGACTTTAGAAAGCAAGGTTTAGGTTTTGAGAGAGTTTCCTAAATCAATAANAAGAAGAGAAGTTTTTATATTATTAAGTGTGCAAATACGTTACGGATATGTGTAATGTTAATGTCGTTATTAAGCTCCCGTTTAATGAAACACAGAGTTTCATTTACCATTAAAACTGATAGAAAATCGACAAAAAACAGATCCTCTCTTCGATTCTCTCTTCGAGCTTCTCTTCAAAACTTCTAAAACTAGAGAAAAAGCTCTTATTTCGTCAGTAAAAAAAACATATTCATCCTTATTCTACAGTCTTCTCTCTTCTCCGGAAGCAACTAAAACTAGAGGAAGCCGAAGGACAAGCCAAGAGAACAGAAGCCCAGAGCTAGCGACAAACCTGTTATGAATAAATAGATAAGATCTACTTGTAATTTTGCTTTACCTTTTCTGATGTTTGTTATCTAAATCACAATATCCGATTGAAAAATAAAGTTCCTCACAAAAAGCTTAGCAAAAATCTCATTCAAGATATGTCTGACCATATTGATGCAACTTAAAGATCTAAAACCTCTTAGCACAATCAGTTTGCAATATTCTTATGATTCTATCACTTTAACCACCAATCCATATATGTATGTCAATTCCAATTCCAGCCTCTCTACCCAAGTAATAATGTTTAGTTTTGATTCCATTCGTGTTCTTCCTCCTAAAACTTGCCCTTTTTCTCTTGAAACTTCGTCTTCCTTCTTCATTTGCTTAGTGCCCGAATAATGGTCTCTTGTCTAGCTTCTCCTTAAGCTTACTCTGTTCCTCCATTAGCTTCTGCTCATTTCCTAAATCTCATGCCAAACAAAAACGAAGCCTTCAGCACCATTCTTGAACATTTCAGAAACTAACCAATGATAGTTTGTTACCTATGATAACACATCACTGAGTTGTAACTGGCATCGCCTTATTCAAGTAAACTTTTCATCCATGAATCCTTACAGGATACTCCTTAATAAGATTCATGCCATACCAAAATCGCGCTATTAGTTGTGCAGACGAGGAAATGTAAGAAGACGCTCTCAGGACACGATGAAAGCTTGAGAATCGAATGAACAACGGTGATTGAGCCACGAAGATACTCATAATCGAATGAACACTGGTGATTGCATTTGAAGATCCCAAAATTGAAGCAAGAATAGAATCAAATGTCGTGGAATCGAAGCGACCTGAGAAAGCAGAAGAAGAAGAAGAAGAAGAAGAAGAAGAAGAAGAAGAAGAAGAAGAAGAAGAAGAAGAAGAATAATCCAAAGGAAGAGAGGTATCCGATTTGGTGTTTGGATCTCTTTCAATCCCATTTCAGTATTTTTTGTCTGTTTATTGGTGTTTTTAATCAGTTTTATATATGAATGAAACTTTACGTTTCATTAAACGGGAGCTTAATAACGACACTTAATAGTGTTACATATTTTTGTTAGTTGAGTTAACAACACGGTAAACAGAATGGTCCAACATAAAATTAGAAATTTATTTTGAAAATCAACTAAAATTTTGATAATTAATTTGGAGCGGAGTGAGTTGAAGGTTTAATCTAGCTCTTTTAGGAAGTTCGAGGTTTAATCGACTTCTTTTCCAATGCAAAACTATCTGTTTTGTGATATCATTTTTTTGTTAACAATGTGTGTTAGTGGTTTTTTTTTGTGACTTATATCTATATAGTTGATCAAAACTCATATATGTACCTGGAATTATTTATTAGCACTAGTATTATAGATATTAACAAAAAAAAATCGATACAAATAAGAGACACAAAAATGATTTTGATCTTGTATGTACATATAGATATGAGTTTTAATAAACGTACAAGATCAAAATCATTTTTGTGTCTCTTACTTGTATCGATTTTTTCAGTCAAGATCTGGAAAGAATATCAAATTTAGATATAATAAGACTGAAAAAAAAAAGGCAGTACAAAATTTTATTTGTGATGTATATCGAATGTTAAACATAGTTTTATATTGATGATTTTGTGAAGTACACACAATTATTTTGAAAGTTTATAAGTGATACAAAGGCAATCATGTCAACATCTCTAAATCCACCCCTCTCAAAAAAATCCTAACTACTGAAAAAAAAAACAGATAAACTCAGAATCTAATAACATCAATGGTCTGCATCATTTTTGTCCAAAGAAGAAGATAAAAAGCTTAAGATGAAACCATCTAAGTCTCCTTCAAGAACAGAGTCAGGATCAGAGACCTCATAGTTTGTTCTCAGATCCTTCACCATTCTGTATGGCTACAACAAAAAAAAACGTAAGACTTATAATCAGTTTGTCGTCAGGTAAACTGAAGATTAATGTGGGAAATGTGTGAGTTTGGTATTACATACATGAAGAACATAAGTTCTTATCTGGTTTCCCCAGCTGATCTCAGTTAGTGATTGTGTATGTTGAGCGTTCATTGCTGTCTGACGAGCCATCTCCAGTTGGTCTAACCGTGATTGTAGCACCGCCATTGCTGAAGCTTTGTTCATGTGTTGTGATCTGCATAGCAAATAAAGGATGGGCATCAAAACCAAATTAAAACCAACACAATTTTACATAAAATCGAACTGAGCTGAGGTTTTTGAACCGAATAATAAACTATTCTGTCTTATTCCCATATACACTTCTCAAAACCAGAAAAAGAAACCAGACCTTTCATTCTGACAAGTTGCTGTTATGCCCGTTGGTATGTGAATGATTCTCACAGCACTGTCCGTAGTGTTAGCGTGTTGTCCACCCGCTCCTCCAGAACGGAATCTCTCAATCCTGAGATCTGAGTCATTGATCTGCACACGAGTTGACCCATCACCTAGGATTGGTATCACTGCAACTGCTGCAAACGAAGTATGCCTCCGTTTTCCACTATCAAATGGGGATATACGCACAAGTCTATGAACACCAACTTCTGCTTTGGCGTATCCATATGCATATTCACCATTCACTTTGATTGTAGCACGCTGTTCAAGACATTGTATCAATTGTAAGCCAATCGTCCAAACTATAGACCACTAAGAGAGCAAAAGAGTTTGTGGTGAATAATGGTCAAACCACACAACAGGATCAATAAGAGAGCCAACAGTTAAGGTCTAGTGCAGGAGCATTGAAAGACAACTTTTCCTATGTGGTTCGTAATGGCAGCTGAGTTAGACAGCTCAGAATCTATCTAGAATAAGTTGGGTACTATTCAGAATTTGTATGGTTTTTGGAACTGAAAATTGTCTAACTCTATGATGTCTAGTTCTTGCTGAAGTTGATAACAAAACAAAAGAGTGTACCGGCTTGGATATTATAAGATTCATGTGTACAAATGCAAGATGCAGTTCATATATAAAGGGATTATAAAGATCACCTTGATTCCTGCCAACTCCCCAGGCGCTTCATCAACCACAGTCACCGAAAACTTGCGTCTTTGAGCCCATGTTTTGTACATTTCCATTACCATAGATGCCCAATCGTTGCTTTCTGTTCCTCCAGCTCCAGCTTGAACCTATTAAACTAAAGTTTTAGCTTTAAGAATGAAGTCAGAGACAGAAAAGCTTAATGCATATTTTCTCTGAGTCACCTCGATATAACAAGAACACGGATCATTCTCCCCAGATAATAAAGCCTCAAGTTCTTTCTCTTTCGAAAGCCTTCTCATGTCCATCAATGCCTTCAAAGTATCCTGCAAGCGAAATAAATAATCATGGTTAGCAATAACCGTGGATTTAGTCTGAAATACTATGAAGGCAGATTGGTTACTCTGTGAGTTCTAAATTACAAACTGAAACTTTAGATAAGAAGGTGTTTGTGTTTAGTCTAAGAATAAAGTCCTTTTACTGATGTTAGCATATAAATTATACCTACGGAAACAGAAACAGAACAGAATACATGCCTAGATTTGAAAAATGATTGTAAACTCCCACCGATTCTAACTCTGAATCATTCTCCTCTTTAGCGAGTTTTAACATGTCAATGTGTTCAAGCAATTCTCTCTCAAAAGTCATAACTCCTTTCATCTTTCCCATGAGTGAACCATGTTCCCGGCTTATCTTACCAGCATGAGTTGGATCGTCCCAAAGATCAGGCTTATTCAGCTCTGCAGATAAAACTTTCAACCTCACCAGGAGTTTCTTCCACTGCCAAAACCATAATCAAAAGTTGTAAACTTCAAATATGAACACTTAGCGTATCTTTATAATTCAGAGAAAAGTAAAGACTCACGCAAAACCAAAGCAAGTCATACATATACACAATTTTACCAATTTGATTTTCAAAAAAGGCGTGAGTACTCACAGAGTCCAGTATCACAGTTTAATGTAAAAATGGAAGCTTGTAAGTTCAGTTTACCTGTAATCGTCTCTTGATGACTTGAATAGACTGTGCAATAGCTGCAGCATGACTCTTCCAATCACTCTCATTCTCATCCAAAATCGGCCATTGATTAGCTATGATTTGTTCCACTGTAAGTCCGTCACAAGTAGCAGACACAGCTACAGCCTCTGAGCTCAATGATCGTCTCAAAGAAATAAAGCTACTTCCACAACAAGTGTAGTTACCAAATTTCTGATTCAAAGTAGAGATTTTTCCAGATTCCAATCCAAAAGAGCTTGACGCAGGACTTGAATTAAAGCTTCTGGAAGTCAGAACTAAATCAATTGAATCCCCAATCAAAAAGGAGTTACAAGATGAGAAAATACTTCTGATTCTGATTCCAGTAACTGATCTGTTGCGAGATCTTTTGATGATTAACGATAACATTTCTTCTCTGTATCTTAAATTCGAAACTGATCAAAGAAAATTTGATATTTTTCGATCGCCAATAATAGGGTTTATCAGGAAGCTAAAACGGTGCCGTATAGACAGTTATACTAATATACGTATTTATTTATGTTCTTCTACGATTATGTTACCAATGTCTGTTTCTCCTCTTCGTCTTCGAAACCTCTTAAGCTTCTCCTTCTCTGCAAATACAATAGCTAATAAACCCTATTTTGCAATCTCCATTAAAGCCATGGAAGTAACCTCTGAACCAAATCTAAATTACCCAAAACCGATTTCAGCTCCGCCGCCTCCAATGTCAAAAGACATTGAACTCAGGAGAGCAATGGAAGCTTCATCGAAATCAAGTCTTTTCAAACTCAGGAAAGATGATGTATTGTACGAAGACGAATGGATTATGGCTGTAAATAAACCTAAAGGTGTTTACTGTGAAGCTGTTCTTCGTTCTGCTCCTCAAATTGTTCTTGGTGAGTGAATAAATCCAAAAATCTAATCTTTCTCGTCAATTCTCGCAATTGTTGTTGATGACTATCACTGGAATTGTTTTTCAGATCCTTCGAATGAGTTTCATTTAGCGAACAGATTAGATCGTGACACTAGCGGTGTGATGCTCATTACTAAGTCACACAAAGTCGCTGCTAAGCTCGTCAAAGCTTTTACTGACCACAAGGTTCGTAAATCCTACATTGCTCTTTGTATTGGTCCATCTCCAAATTGGAACAAGATCACGATTAGTTCAGGTCATGGACGGTCAAAACATGGAGCTTGGCGAGTTTACGCTGCTTCAGACGTTGGTAAAGTCTTACCAGGTGGATCATTCGTTAGAGACATGGAGACAAAGTTTGAAGTAGTATTCATAAATGGAAGAAAACCCGAAAGAGAAATGGAAACCATGATTGTAGTTGAGGAGGAACAGGAATTGAGATGTGATGAAGACAATGTTGTTGTGGTTAGGGCGTTTCCACGAAGTGGTAGAACACATCAGATTAGATTACATTGTCAGTATCTGGGAATTCCAATTAGAGGAGATGTGAAGTATCATGGAATGTATGAGTGGAAAGGAAGAACCTTTGAAGGTCATGAGCTTCATGCTGAGTGCTTGTCTTTAAATCATCCAGTAACCGATGATCCTATTGTTATCCAAGCTCCTCTTCCGCTTTGGGCTACTGAAGATTGAAAATGTAACGTCCAGTAACGGTATAAGTTGAAGGTTTTGACATTATGTTTTCTGCAATCTCATTTCCTTGGAAATGAAAAGCAAGGAGCAAGACATTGAATTACAGAGTCCATTTCTGCTATGTTAAAGATGGAAGATTGATTCCGAAATTTTGCAAGAGAATTTGTGTAGCTCAATACAAAAAGATCATCCACGACACAAGTGTTTCTAGTACGAAATCTACAGCAGTAACTTGTGCTTGTTTCAGTGTCGCTAGTTTTATATCTGTTGTGACAAACTGACAACAAAAGAAACCGGTTAGATTTCCGTAATACCGGTTAGATGTCCTTAAACCAGTTTTATGGTTGTTGTGACAACAAAAGAACCGGTTAGTTTTCCTTAAAATACACATATTTGGCCTTAAGCATACAAATGCACATATTTCCTTAATACTATAAATTATCTCTTTGGAAATAAACGGATCGCTGATGTTAAAATTTTACTGCAAGAGTTTGTAGATAAAATTAGTTCCAATCCGACGGCTATTATTGAAAACGTTCTTCAGATCTGACAGTATTAATAAATCCCACGAGATGCACCGTCCACTCATATTCTTCCACGTGTAAACTCATGCGCTCATAGTCTACTCTAAATTCGTGGTTTTATCCAGTGATCTCCGGCCACGTCATTCCTATGACATGAAAATCTCACGTGTATGTCAATCATTGGATACGTGTGAGGGAAGATGCCACATAATCACGCCACGGGAGCATTCACTTCACTTGCAGCTTCTCTGAGTATATATTTCAAATTCTTCGAGAGCATATTCTGTTTTCGGGGAACCTCCGATCTGAGTTTCTAGCAATGGCGAAACTAAACCCTAGCTTGATCTCTCTCATTCTACTTGGTCTCGTCGCGACCGCTTCTGCTGCAGTTATCTTCGAGGAGCGATTCGAAGGTAGCTACCTTTCTGTCTCGCTCTCTATCTCTGTCAAGATTTTTAACTGTCAGTGCGATCGATGGATGGTTTTAGGATTTCATTTGCGATCGCTGGATCTATTAGCTTCGATGTGATGATTCCATATCTTGTTTGTTTTATTTGAGCTGATCACTGATATCATCGTTTCAATTCAGTAGAAGCTTTTCGAAATGTTTGGTTTAGATTGTTTTAGATCTATCGAATTTGTGAATTTTGGTTTTGAGACTTAGGAATTGTAATCGGTGATCAATTTTGCGACGATCGGAAAATCATAGTTAGCATGCAATTGCTTACGTACTTGAAACTAATATAATTGGTTATCAATGCTGTGTAGTGAGCAAGTTCTTGTTAGTTTTCTTCTTATTGAAACTCATATCATACGCAGTCATACATTTAGATTTTCATTTCCATGTCTAATATTTCTTAATCCTTTGTTCGTTTGTTATCTAAAGATGGATGGGAGAACAGATGGGTAAAATCTGACTGGAAGAAAGAAGATAACACTGCTGGGGAGTGGAAACACACAGCTGGTAATTGGTCTGGTGACGCTAACGATAAAGGTATGTTTCTAGGACAAGTAATGATATGATTAATTGGTTTTCGACGTATTCTTATCCCTCATGTTAAATACCACTCTCTTGCAGGTATCCAGACTAGCGAGGACTACAGATTCTACGCTATATCAGCTAAGTTCCCTGAGTTCAGCAACAAGGACAAGACCCTAGTCTTCCAATTCTCCGTCAAGCATGAGCAGAAGCTTGACTGTGGTGGTGGCTACATGAAATTGCTCAGTGATGATGTTGACCAGAAGAAATTCGGAGGAGACACTCCTTACAGGTTCACTTTCTGTTCCATAATGGCACTTATTTTCACCATCTCTATATTAACATCAAACGTTCAAAACATCACGCTTATTTCATTTTTGTTTTTGCCTGCAGCATTATGTTTGGCCCAGATATCTGCGGCTACAGCACTAAGAAAGTACATGCCATCCTCACCTACAACGGAACGAACCACTTGATCAAGAAGGAAGTCCCATGTGAGACTGACCAACTCACCCATGTGTACACATTCATCCTCCGCCCAGATGCTACTTACAGTATTCTGATTGACAATGTTGAGAAGCAAACTGGTAGCCTCTACTCTGACTGGGATCTCCTCCCACCAAAGAAGATCAAGGATCCAAGCGCCAAGAAGCCTGAGGACTGGGATGACAAAGAGTACATTCCTGATCCAGAAGACACTAAGCCAGAGGGATACGATGACATCCCAAAGGAAATTCCAGACGCTGATGCAAAGAAGGTTTGAACCTTTTCCAACATTGTTGCAAAACCAAATATAGTCATCACTTGCCGATTTTCATTTGAGTCCTTTGTAATTAGCCCGAGGACTGGGATGATGAAGAAGATGGTGAGTGGACTGCCCCTACCATTCCCAACCCCGAGTACAAGGGTGAATGGAAACCTAAGGTTTGTTGATTCTTCTATCAAATGAATAATATAAAAAGATCAATATTATCTACTTCCCTCTTAACGGTTGTGGTAATTTCTGTAGAAAATCAAGAATCCCAACTACAAAGGCAAGTGGAAGGCTCCAATGATCGACAACCCAGGTAATATTTTCTCTGCCACTGTTCATATTCGTAATATCCATATCATTCATATAATAAAAGGGCACCATGTCTCTAGATTAGTAGCTTTCTTATAACAAAATATAATATCACACCAGCTTGACACATTTAAGAATCAATAATCTTATAGTCAACCGAAATACACTCAATTAGTTGTGGATGTAACAATAGTATTCAATTGTAAGCTTTTGTTCTCCATGAAGTTGTAAGTCATAACTAAATCACTTTTACACAGACTTCAAGGATGACCCAGAACTATATGTCTTCCCCAAATTAAATCATGTTGGAGTTGAGTTATGGCAGGTAATAACAACATCTTGTCAAAAAGAAAAACAATTTTGTCATAATAATGCTTTATGTTTGCGAGTAAATGTCATATTGTTTTTGTTAGGTGAAATCCGGATCCTTGTTCGACAATGTCTTGGTGTGCGATGACCCAGATTACGCTAAGAAGTTGGCCGAGGAAACCTGGGGAAAGCACAAAGATGTATGTTAAATTCAATCCTTAACTCTTCGTTTTGGTTAATGTAGTTAATCATCATAGCTAATAATCCAGTTTGATGTTACAGGCCGAGAAAGCAGCATTTGACGAAGCTGAGAAAAAGAGAGAAGAAGAGGTGAATAACAAATTCTACATATATAAATAAAATTCTTTGTCTCATTCCAAGTGAGTTGAGAGTTAGTTAATCAAAACTTTGTGTGTTTTTATTGTTTTCACCAGGAATCAAAGGACGCTCCTGCTGAATCAGACGTAAGATGTTGCTTTACATTAGAGATTATTAATAAGAATCTCTTTGGTTTATGTCAATGTTTCTGATAATAAAATCGTTGTTCCTTTAGGCTGAGGAAGAAGCAGAAGATGATGACAATGAAGGAGAAGGAGATGAGTCCGACAACGAATCGAAATCTGAGGAAACAAAAGAAACCGAGGAAACTGAAGAAGCTGAGCCAGCTCATGTAAGTATCTATAAAGCCTTTTTTTATATCATAATATTGAATTTAAAATTGTGACTAACCATGTCCTAATGATTTTGTTTACTACAGGACGAGCTTTAAGCTAAGAAGTTTGGAGATTAAAAAAGTTTTCTGAGTCTTATTTGTTTTTATAACCTTTTTCTTGAAAAAGGAAATTTTTAGTTATAGTATGGTTGGAATGTAGAACATGTTAGTTATCTCATGGTGAAAAAATGAGTGTTTTTAGACTGAGAAAAATCTCATTCCCTTCATGATCTCATATTCTCCTATTTAGAAACGATTTAAACAAACAAAACAAAATTATGATTGCTGGTCACTGTAGTTTCCAGTGATTGTTAAACGAACAGTCAGTTGGATTTGAGTACGTCCTTCGATCTCATGCAAAGCATTGTCAACGCATTGCTCGCAACGATTTGGTTATGTGATGTGACTTTTATCCTCTTCCAAAGTCTTTGAACTCCATTTGTCGATTATGGTACATTAACTCATTGTTCTTCATTTGTTTTGTTACCAGTGTGATCTATAGCTCTGAACATTTACCACCACCGCAATAACACTCGCTTGATGGATCTCAAAGTATTCGACCAGACAAATTCATTGATCCAGATTTCATTTATGGCACATTCTTTTGTTAATTACAAATTAATACCATTCATTCAACAACAAAAAATCAAACACATGCAAAATTAGGATTATATGTTACAAAACTTAACTAATAGAGATACTTAGGTTGTTTTAAAAATACTAATAAATAAAAAGAAAAAAAAAATCAGAGCCGGTGGTTAGTAAATTTAATAATAAATTAGTAGATCTGATGGTCCAGGTTTACTTCAATGACATCAATCATAATGATATCATCCATTCACAATACGCCACGTCACTACACCAGCTCAATCATCGGCCACGTGTATTTCCATATTCTCATATATTTATTTTCTGTTCATTTCTTTTTTCCACAAATTTGTTGTTTTCGAATCGAGAAAACAAAGATCGAGATCAGTGAGGAAGACAAACGAAATCATGTTTTTGTTCGATTGGTTCTACGGAATCTTAGCCTCGTTAGGGTTATGGCAAAAAGAAGCGAAGATCTTGTTTCTCGGACTCGACAATGCTGGGAAAACTACGCTACTTCACATGCTCAAAGACGAGGTTTGAGTTTTGCTTTTCTAATAATGATTTTTGAATTGTTCGATTGCATTTTAGATCTCCAGATTCATATCTTCGTTTCATGGCTTTTGATGAGAATTACTCAGAATTTTGGTCATTTATTAGTGATTCCGATTTTGCATCTAATTAGGGTAGTGATTGTACGATTGTGTCTATTGAATCCAAATGGAATTAGTTTTTTTTTTTTTTGTATTGGTTAAATATTCAAAAATGGAGATCTGACATATTTGTGTTTGTGTTTGATTGGTGATAGAGATTAGTTCAGCATCAGCCGACTCAACATCCAACGTCTGAAGAACTTAGCATTGGAAAAATCAAGTTCAAGGCTTTTGATTTGGGTGGTCATCAAATTGCTCGAAGGGTTTGGAAAGATTACTATGCCAAGGTTCATTTCTTTCTATATTCTCTATGTAATTTCTTACAAAAGATCCTAAAATTGAATAGCAATGTTGAGTCTTTTCATTATAATGTTCTTAAGCTTTATCGGATTCATCGAATTGCAATATTGAACCTTTCATATAATCTCTCTGTTCTGATCGATAAGGCATAACTGTAAGTTTCTGTAATATATCACAATCCAATTTCGCATTAGTTATCTTAAAGCTATTCCGATGGTCTTTATCTGGCATCAATTGTGAGTTCTAACGATTTGACAAAAGGATTCTAGCTAAGTTTAGTGGTGATTATGTTTTCGACATCTTGGCGTAAGATTGATGATCTTTTCTGATAGAAACTCTTTTTTTTTCTTGTATAAAGGTTGATGCTGTTGTCTACTTAGTGGATGCTTATGACAAGGATAGATTTCCAGAGTCAAAAAGAGAGCTAGATGCTCTACTCTCGGATGAAGCCCTTGCTACTGTTCCATTTCTGATTCTTGGTAACAAGATTGATATCCCTTACGCAGCTTCAGAAGACGAACTGAGGTATCACTTGGGTCTCACTAACTTCACTACCGGTAAAGGCAAAGTGACGCTTGGAGACTCTGGTGTTCGTCCACTCGAGGTCTTCATGTGCAGCATTGTCCGCAAAATGGGTTATGGTGAAGGATTCAAATGGCTGTCTCAGTACATCAACTAAAGAAAAGACATCATCTTGTCTTTTCTCTTATATCAAACCAAACCCAAGAAGATCTTCCCGTACAATTTGTCTTTTTTGAGAAAGATTTTGTGATTTGATGATATCACATTAGAAGACTTGGAACACTTTTCTCCATTTTGTTCGTTTTTTTGTTGTTTTCTCTGTTAAACATAAGTTTGGTGGCTTACATTTCCAAACTTATCATGTCTTGGTCCACATTTTTGTCAACTGCTTATGTTTTATTAAACATTATTCCCAAGTTAGACCACCAAACCTTTGTGTACGTACTCTCACTTTATATACCGTGTGTGCAATACCTTAACCCTTAAATCAAATCAATCCGACAAACAAACTCTGTCTTTCTCGCTCTTCACCATGGCTGTTCCAATGTTGTCAAGACTTTGGCTACTCTATGCAATGTTACTCTTTGATAGACATTCAGGTAGATTTTGCTCTTTCTGTCACAGATTCTCTTTGTTTCAACAGAGACATGAAGCTAATTTGGTATTCATTTTTGTTGATGCAGTTTATGCGCAGGGTGGTGGTATTATTGGTGGTGCAGGGATATTGGTTCAGAGAGCTGCCTTTTGTTTCAACAATAACTTAGTAAGCATGATTATGACTAAACCCAAAAGAGAAAAACACGTTTTGACAATAGTTTTCTTCTCCATATTTCTTTCTGTAGCTCTACAGAGGGTGCAATGAGGCTTTCCGACTAAACGAAGGAGGTGAATTCAAGGTTCCACCCGAAGAAACAGACAGGTTCTGTAACGGTCCTTGTGCTGCCGAGACAGAACTTGTGCTTACTTGCATTAATAGCATCATGTCTGATTTCGTGTTCTACAATCGGGCTACCCCGAGAGATATCAGGAACGCCCTCCGTGGTGGCTGCAGCAACTCTTTCAGACGAGGTTTTAACCATATATTCCACTATTTTTTCATCCTTAAACACAACTATGGAACATGAACGTGACTTGAGTTTGTATATACAGGGAACTTCAATGTAGGAGACTATGCTCAAGGACTCTACTTTGGCAAGGCTAATAAAAAGCTACCTGCATTGTTCATTGGACTAGTTTTCGGGTTCGCACCATTAATAATCCTGTGAAGCTGCTTTTGAAAACCACACAAGGTTATATATGTTAAATGAGATTACCTTCATTCAAACTTTCTTTTTCTTACTGCAAAACAAAGATTTCTTCTCATTTTTCTTTTCTTTTGTACGCAAATCCTACATCGGATAGCTACGGTTAAATGTATCTTTCATTTTAGTTTAAACGAATATGTACACTTATCTCCTTTGGTTCAATTGTCTCATGGCTTGTTAGATGTCGAAACTGATGTTTGTGTCGAATGGCACTTAGGCTTCTTCTTCAACTTCTTATGGTTATCCATGTGGGAGACCTACAGAAATTTTTTCTCATGTTAGATTTGAAGTTCTCTGCAAATATTCACGCTTTACAGTTTACACACAAAAGGCCATTTAAATTACATGTCATCCAAACAAAACCTCATTCTTCAAGAAACCTGAAGACTTTAACTTTAAAAAACAGCTTTTATGCGAGTTACTTACAATGTGAGATTTCCAGTGGGCTGTCTCTGAACTACTGTCATGTGGAGGATGATCACGAACATGGCGAAATATGTGAATCAGCACTGCAGCATCAAGAGCAGCATACTCCAGCTGCACAATAAAGTTATATTTCAGATATAACAATTACGCTTTCATCCTCTTCCGCACTTATAAATCCGTTGAGTATTAGTTCAGCCTCTAATTATTTGAGAATTATGGTCTCTCATAAGCATGAGAACAAATATATGAAATATTCTCCAGCAGTTTTTTCATGTCCGTCAGGTTCTAGCTGAACAGTATAATAAGATTACATACCTGATTCTGGGTCAAAGGCCTTTGTTCCCAGTCGCTATTGCGTCTTGTTTTGTTCAAAGACACTCCCAATATTTTCTGATACAAAACCAAGAGATCAAATTGGGAAGTGATGTTAAGATATTCTTGTCGAAGTGGAGACTCAGATGTAATATCAAAGGATTTTGTGAATCAGGAGCTAGAATAACAATAGAAAAAAGCTCACGTTAGTTAGTCCTGCTAAACCACCACATGGTTCTTTAAATACATTTTGAATGTCTAGCAACATGGCATAGCTCTTGAAACATTCTAGATCCCCATATGAAAGCACCAACTGTTTGATGTCACATTGAAAATTGTAACCTGAGGATCATTCATGACCAGGGTGATGCTCAGTCAGAGAGATTCTTAATAAGGTAGGCAAAAAAAATAAGGGACAGGTTTCATATATACCGAGCTTTAATGTATTATATGATTGCAAAATCTGACCAAGGCAACTGTCCAGAATTTTAGAGGCGTCACTATAAAGCTTTATCAAGTCCAATATGAAAATTTTGCTATCAGATCCAATTTGCATGATTGAAACCTGAAAAACAAGAACAAAATCGATAAGAATATAACAGCATGTTAGGAAGGGGAAGAGAATATGAGCAATTACCTTGTTTGGTTTACTGCCTTTCATATAATTGGGTTTCCATTCACAGTCAATACCCACAACTCTACATTCTACAAGAAAAGAAGTTGCTTTTCTCAACTCATTGACGTCATCAACCCAAACTACATCTTCCACAGCTAGATCGTTGAGTTGCAGAAAGCTTTTGTCAACAAAACCAACCTCAGCCTCTGTATAAGATAAAGAATGCCATTGTAAGTGTCTTATCGTTTTAGGAATCACTTGGAGAAGTTCCATGCAACAATATATACCTTGTGCCTTTGGGAGACCTTCTAGTGAATATCGATCACACAGTTCATCAACCTTCTCTAAGTATCCAGCTTCCATTGCCAAGTATACCTAAAAACTCAAAAAACACCAACACTTAAGCAAAACAATGATGATATAGAAAAATTGACGACTTTGGGTTATGAAATTTCCTTATGAAAACATATTTTTCCTTGATTATATGTACAACAAGTGCGTACCAGATACTTGAGCAACTGTCTATCACCTTTTGCCTTTATTTCAGCAACATCCCAGCATGCTTTTTCTGCTAGATCCTTTAGTGCACTGCCAATTGATTGGAACAAGATCATCTTTTAGTGTTAGTTTTGCATATATTCTCTCTTCATATCTCTGATGACTTGTTAGTGCAAGATCCAAAACAGGTGAAAGATAAAGGTGTATACTGTGTACAAATGAGAAGCAAATGTGATTGCAACAACCTTTCTTTACACTTGTAACTCAATTCAGGAAAATCCCGCTGGAGATAGTTCTTCTTTATGATATTATAGGCCTGCTTTAGCATATTCCTTGAGCCATATTCTTGTACAAGAAAGCATAAACTGGGCCTTCCCATGAAAGTAGCCCATTTCTCTGCAGCTTGGAAGTCTTTATCTCCAACCATTTGTTGAAGAAATGCTTCTCCAGGAAACCTAAAGGAGAAATGCTCTAACAGAGACACAGCCGTCATGAAAGATTTCGATTTGATCAAGTCTGAAATGTATTGTTCCAGAAATGCATTTGCACAAGCAAATCCATGTCCATGCCAAACTTTCGAAATAGACAAGGCTTCATCGATGCTGGTTAACCCAACATCAAACAGTTTGAGAGTATGCACCATCACCTTCATATCATAAGCTAAAGATCCTCCAACAGTAGCAAGGAACAATTGAGCAGCTTGTTTTCTCGCGGAAGAAATATCTTCTTCGCTTGTTGGTTCAGATGCTGTCTTGAAGAAGCGACGAAGAGCCGATATTACCAAGTGACTAAAGCCTTCACCGTATACACCAAACAAAGGCATCACAGTCAAGCAGTGAACAATGAAAGTGGCAGGTCCTGGTTGAGGTTTATTGGCTAAAACTTGATGAACTCGATGCTGCAACGCTTGGAACTTCTTCGTTGCCTTGCAGCTTCCTGAAAACCCCGTGAAATTACTGAAAATAGGAAACAAATTGCACCCAATTGGAAAGCAGCAGAGATAGTTAATACTTACCATGAATATAGCATTCTTTGAGAAGATATAAGAACACAACCGGAGACACATAGGTTAAATCTGAAAAAGTATGCAAACACAAAGTTCCTTCTGATTCAATACCACCATCATCCTCATCTCTCACCTCCAAAACAGCTTCTTCAAGATTCAAACCCATCAAAGATGATTGAAAAAGAGACTGCTACACAATTTGATTAAACCCAGTCAAAAATCCTGATGTTCATACAAAAATAAAAATGTCAAAGCAGGAAAATGACCGATTCCCAATCAAATCAAAAGTTTCTAATTCCAAAATTTATGATCTATGTAAAGAAAAACGAAATATGGAGGACCAAAACTATGAACCATATTCAGATAAAAACAGCGTAAGGAGCCACGAAAATCTAATTCCGAGGTTCTGGCGATAAAGCAGTAACTAAAAGCTTAAAGAGAGTTGAGAAAAATAAAAAATACAAACTAGTATAGCATAAAGATGTTAACATTACACATTTCCGGTAACATACAATCAATTTCTCACCGGGAAAGTCGACTTGTTGGTGAGTAAGGACGGAGGAGCGAGATATTGAAGGAACGAGAAGAAGGTGAAGTGTTAGGGTATTTATAGAGGATGACAAAATCTTTCCTTTAACGCCAAATCCCCGTCCGTTGACTCCGTTTATCCGGCTTTTTTTTTTTTTTTTTTTNTTTTTTTTTTCAACTTTACTATTCTCTTTAATACTAATGGGATCGACAAAGCCCCAATCCATAGCCAAATTGCTTATACTAGAACTTTGTGGAAATCGAACTCAACACCTCGTACCAGTTAGATCAGGAGCAACACCTGAGCAACACCTGGTACCAACACCTGCTTCTTGGCTTTTCTTCTTTTCTTTTTAATTCAATTTTTGTTTCTTTTTTTTCAAAATTACTTATTAGACAGAACATGTGTGATGAAGTTACTTTGGTATGGAAGCATATTCCATCATACCCAATGATCGAATTCTATTGTCAATATTATATAAAATTTTGGTAATAATTCTATCAATTGTGAGCCAATATTATAAAAAATAATAATAATAGGAAAAAAATAGTATTCAAACTCACTACTTAATAGTTAACTAGATTAGGTACAAGCTACCTAAGTTATTGGTTTCTAGCATTTTTGTATTCGATTTTAAAATGTAAAATAAAATTTTTAATCTAATGAAGTTTTATACTCCCACTAAAAATAAAATTTTATACGATGTCAAAACAAATCATAAAATCTGAACATAGATAGATGAATGGTAATTTTTAGTTTACAAATTCTCACGTACCATGGTTCGAATTCACTTATTAAAAATGGGATAATAAGATAAAAGACCACTTAAGCTAATTAACTAAATAAATCACAAAATTGACAAAAAAACAAACAAATCATAAAATTTTACTTAAACTGACCCATTTTTTTTAATTTAAATATACACTCTAGGTTTTAAATGTAAAATTTGGTAGTAACTAAAAATCAAATGATAATAGAAGAATCAGTGTATTCGAACATGAATTTTAAATGATTTGAGCTAAAATGATAAACTATCTGTTATTGAAACATGAGTTTCTAAAAATCACATGAAATCTAGTGTTATTGAACTAATAATTTTTAAAAGTACAATCATATCCACTATTATTGTAAAACTTTTAATGGTACGATTTTGGGTGATTCTAAAGGATTTTAAAGTATTTTGGAAAAAAAAAACTAAATTTTTGGTTTTTGCAAACAAAAACTAAATTTTACAATCAAAACCTAAAAACTAAAACCAAAAACAAAAACCAAAACCTAATTTACCATTCACAGCCAATGCTTTAAGTATTTTTTAGGGTATTGTTAGAACTTTTTTTTGTATTTTTAAGATATTTGAATATTCAGGTAATTTTGATTTTTTAAATATGAACCCAAAACAATCTGAACCGAATATAACTAGCTTGGAACCGAATCAAAATAGTAATAGGTCCTATATAAAAAAAATTGGATTCGAAAAGACTTGGACCCGAAAGAATTCATACCAAACCTAACCCAAAAACCTGAATGTCCAAAGCCAGATCGTACACCAAGTTTTTTTAGAATTTAGAAAGTTTAAATTATTGATTAGGATTCATAAACAAGAAAATATGATGAGTATACAAATATGGGATAAAAATGCTTGTTCTTTGGAACCAATTTATTTATTGCTATTTATATCGTGCATGAGAGTTAGATTGTTATTCTCGTTTTTTCTTATTATTAACAATTGGTCGATAAAATTTGATTTACAATTCAAATTCACCGATAAATCTTCTACATTCTAATTTGGAAAACATGAAAATTATTGAAAACCTTTAAAAATTGAAAGCTTTGAAATTTTTGAACATTTCATACAGCTGAATAGGTAATATCGATATTTTTACCTATAACAAAAATATGGAATATGGCCAAAAGTTAAATCTCAAAATAATAGAAACAAAGAAAACTTTTATCACTTAATATAACTCATAAGAGTATACTACTTATTTTCTTAAATTAAAATCAATATCATGGGTACATCATCTATTTGGCATAATGCAACCAACGACTAATTAGAGAATGATTGTCGTTTGTAGCCAACATCTAACTTGTTTTTTCTAAATTACACTCATTGGTTGTTTGTCTCTGTGTGGATTTTATTGGCATCGTTATCTTTAGATTACGAGACCAATTTCCACTAATACTAACTTTTATGATCTTATCTAAAGCTTGATGAATTTTTAAGAAATACAAACCTTGTTGTAAGTTGTAACGCCTCATCATTTAATAGAGTCAAAGTGAAATTAAACCGGCGTCTTTGGGTCTTTGGGCTTTTATTTCGGCCATTTATCCAACTGTAGTCTATTTTGCTTAACTTATTTTATTAAGGCTTCCCACACTTGCACAAAATTAAAATTAAAACTCTATTTCTATCTCAATGATCATATATATTATCATGAACATTCAAAGTTTGCTTATTTTCTTAATTACATTCAAAATTATAAAGTAAAAATTTCAATTCCACTGAACTAACATACATAGCATCAAAAACATCCAAAAGATCAAGATAGTTTTTCGTATACAGAACCATTTTTGGGTATAATTTTTTTTAGTTTTTGGTTCCATTGATTTAAGACTCATTCGAGTATTTTCAATTTTTGGATCAGGTTCAGTTCGGATATAAATCAAGTTCGAATTCCGTAAATCTATTTATTTCCATAAAAACTCAAAATTAATAATCGAGTATAATTTGATTTTTAATTTTAATTTTGTCTGCAATTAAGAAAAGGGGCAAACTGTAGGTGTTCCTAATATTATATGTGATAGTTCGGTGGAATTAGAGTTTTAATTTTAGTTTTGTGTGTAATTAACAAGCGACTCAATGTTTAGGTATATATATTGTTATATAAAAGCTATATGATGAATAGATCGATCACTCTTTATTAATTAAAAACAGTTCAGACTAGGGCTGGACATTTTTTCCGGATCAAATATCCGATCCGGTATTGATACGAAAAAATCGGGTTTGGATAAGATCTGGATTTATTATAGATTCGATGATTATCCATTAGTATCCATCAGTATATTACTTCTATCCTTTTTCAGTGATTACAAATATAAGTTTCAATTCTTTTGTTGTTTAGGTTTTGGATTTTTTCATTGTTTCATATAAATAATTTTATTTTAATTAAGATGCTCATTAATTTTGAATTACTATAGGTTTAATGTTCAGTTTAGTGCTTCATATATTTTTTTTTTAATGTTCAAGATATGCATTAATTTTAATTGTGTCATTTTTATTTCTGAGTTTAGGACAATGTACAATGTTCAAATCATTTTTTACTTTCAACTTTGCTTTATATAATGTATTTGTAGTATGTTTAGTATCACGTTTAACATTACTTTCACTTTTACTTTTAAGTTTTTAGATCCTGTCTTATTGTATGAGTAATTCGGATCTTTCAGATTGAAAAAAACAAGGTCTCAAACCAAAACTGAATAATTGAATAATTTCAGTTCTTTATATGTATATATATATATTAGAACCGATTTGGTACCGATCCGAATCCAATCCGGGTTTATATAAATAACCGATCGGTACCATTTTCCCAAATCCAAAATATCCTAAATATACCCGACCAGAGTACGGTCTGATATCCCCAGTTCAGACGACAAAAAAAAAAAAAAAAAAAACCGGCATCCTATGAGTTTGGTTAGTTGGGTTTAATGGGCCTTAAAAGGCTTTTACACACGACTAACAATAATAAACGAACACGTAACATGTGATATAAAAATATCTGGAATACAAAATAAAATAAAATAAAATAAAAAATATCAAACCCTTTCTCGAAGTTTCCTTCTCTAACTTCAATCTCTCTCCTACGAGATATTTTTGGGATTCATTGTCTTCTCCATCCACAAAACTCAACAAAGCCTTTGTTTTCTCAACCCTCTAAATATCTTTCTCTGCTTCTTCAAAAGAACTAATAAAAAAACCAATTCTTTCCTTTTGAACAAACTTCCGATGCTGTGACAGTGAAATTCGACGTCTGAGACAGAGAGATAGATCGTTGAAGACGCAGCGGTGAATCGGAGACGGAGGAGCAATTCGAAAGATGGCTTGTGAAGGTGGTGGATCAAACATCAGATCTAGCTACTACAATGTTCTCGGGATTCGTAAAGACGCCTCCG
Source organism: Lepidium aucheri (assembly GCA_900406435.1). NCBI lineage: Eukaryota > Viridiplantae > Streptophyta > Magnoliopsida > Brassicales > Brassicaceae > Lepidium > Lepidium aucheri. The sequence goes on from OVBA01003851.1 coordinate 20,609, forward strand.
TTTCCGATATTCGCTCTGCTTATCGCAAACTCGCTATGGTGCTTCTTCTTAATAAGCTCACTTTTTCTTTTTCTTTTTTTGAATTGATTAACGAATTATTCTTATGAATTTAAGAATTTTTGGGCAATTTTGACATTTATTTGATAAAGAAATGGCATCCGGATAGATACGCGAAGAATCCTGGTGTCGCCGGAGAAGCTAAACGCCGGTTTCAGCAAATTCAAGAAGCCTATTCTGGTAATTTCACACTTTTCGAAAATATCTTCTTAACGTCCGTTTATTTTGTCGTTATCTTTTTTTGCGTCGCTCGTTAACGTCCGTCTCACGTATCAACGAACTGTTTTTTTCTGTTTTGTTTTTTTTTTTGGTTATAGTTTTGAACGATGTGAATAAGCGCTCAATGTACGATGCTGGACTCTACGATCCTCATGATGATGACGATGATGTTCGTGCTCTACTCTTCTATTTGTTTATAATTTCTTAAACGACGTCGTTTTCGCTATGTTACTCGTTCAAAAAATTTACAGTAATTTATATAACTTGAAAAAGTTATTGAATTTGCTCCTTAATTTTGTGATTCAGGACTTCTGTGACTTTATGCAAGAGATGATCTCAATGATGAACAATGTCAAAGACGAGGTATGGCTTCTTCGATCTCCTTTGGCTCTTTTTTCATCTTCCGGTTAAAATTCCCGGTTATACCACGATTCAACAACTTTGATTAATTGATATAAAACGGTTCGAATGGTTTGGATTTTGTTTGGAAAATCGTAGACCGGTTAGGTTGTTTGGTCAGCAATTTAACTATTCGTAGATTCAAAGATTTGTTTTGGTTTGATCGAGTTATGTAGAAATTAATTTAACGTGTACCGATTCGGTTTGGTTTTGTTAAATAGGGAGATAGTTTAGAGGATTTGCAACGGATGTTTACCGATATGGTTGGTGGAGATTGCGTGAGCTTCGACTTCAACAACAATCCAAAGGGTAACAAAAAGCCACGTGTCAACGTTTCGAGAAGTAGTGCTGCGATGCGTTAACGCTTACTTGTGTTGTGTTCTGTTGTATCAATTTTTATTGTATTTTCCAATTGTCTAGACCCAAAGGCCTTCAAATAAATTTGTCAAAGCCTAACTATATAACTAAGTTAGACTAAAGTTGGTTTTAAGGAAGAATGAATTTGGTCATCAATTTAATTCCGTATGAATCACTATGCTAAATTTACCAACATTAAAACCATCGACTAGATCCTGATCGTTGGATTCATTGAATCTAGTACCTCAAACTGAAGAATGATATAGAACATATTCAAGTTAAACTATGATCTTGTTCATGTACATACAATTTAACTATCTCATAAGATTTGTGAACAATAATGTAATTTCCTCAATTTCTTTCCATAAAATCAAAATACAGTTGATTTATACCTTAAGATTCAAAACCCTAGTTACATATAATTCTACTTACTAATCAAATCAACCAACAAAGAACAAAATCAGGTCTCTAAAACCTCTTGATGGACTCGTAATAAGCTTCAAATTCAACACACACTCATACTCTTAAGTTCCACAATCGTCTGCCAAATTTTATCCATTCTGTTGTCGAAATCTTCCTTCTCCACATCAAGCTTTGTGAACTCTTTAGGCAACAAAAACTGCTTCAACAATGTCAACGCATCTTTTCTCTCAACTGGTTTAAACTCAAGACAAGTCATAACAAAGAGCTTTATGTCTGAAGGAAGATCAAACGGAATCAATGGCTTATCATAACACTTGCTTACTAAGTCTTTCAAGTCATAGTTCTTATCCCACCATAGTCTCCTTCCAGTGTACATCTCCAACACAACACATCCTAATGACCACAAATCAAGTCCTTTCTCTGTTTCTCCATATAATATCGATTCCGGTGGCATATAGATCGGTGTTCCTGCAAACGGACGAGAACGTTTCCACCACTTTGTGTCTCCAATTCTCTTCGATAAACCGAAATCACAAATCTTTAACTCATAAGAAGATCCACCAAACTCGGGGAAAATAAGAATGTTTTCAAGTTTGAGATCGCAATGAACATAACCAAGTCCATGAATCATGACTAATCCTTCAAGAAGCATACGAATAAACTTTCGAATCATAGCTACAGGCAACTTCCTGTCTTTGAATCGGTTCATGAAATTCTCCAAGCTTCCTTCTGATGCATACTCCATGATGAGGTTGTACTCGATGTAACCTTCGTTATTCAATATCTGTTGCACATTGTCTTCATAGCATTGCACGATTCTCGAACATCCCTTGAATTTCGACATAATATGAAACTCGTTATAGAGAGATTTGGCGTTTCTATTGTCGGTGGTTTTCACGGCGACTACGAGAGGTTTTACGTCGGTTGTTTTGAAGAGAGCCACCGAACCAGAGCAACCTTTTCCGAGAAACTTCTCGAACTTCAATTCTGCCATAGTTTCAGTAGAACAATTGATCAATGGAGTGGTAACTTTGGCACTAAGCTTTAGGTTTGAGAATGTGATGATGATTCGTGAAGTGAGTCTCAATTTTTATATATAGAAGTCGAAGTCACCGACTCTCTTAAGCATATACAGAAAAGGAAAACTCTCGATAAGATTTGCTTTTCTAACAAGCTATTAACCTGACAAGAAAAGGAAATAACAAAAACAAATCTAGGTAACGACTAACCGAATCATCATTATCTAATTTAGCCAATCATTTATTTATTTATTTTATGCGACAATCATTTATTCTTGATTATGTGCAAATCTCTTATTTGTCGAAATTTTAAAAAAAATTAAAAGGAAATATATTGTAAACTTCCAAATTTTTTTTTGTTAAATATTACCGTTAATCTTATTAGTTAAGTTTGATATTTGAACTAAAAGTTCATACCATCTATTAATTAACAGATATTAACAATTTAGTGCAAACTGAATTAGATGAACCTTACCCAACAAAATATGAAGATACCGGATTAAATAAACATAACCCGACAAAATATAAAGAGTGGTCTTAAATCTAATGTATCTGGAAAATCAAATTCAGACCTGAACCGGAACCAAATTTATAACCGACATATTTTAAAATTTTTTTAACTTTTAAGTTTTTTTTTAATTAAGTTTTTATTAATTTTGAACTTATGAGTATAAATTTGTAACAAAACATATCGTAATCCTATTTTAAGGGTAGTTATGTACTTTAGTTAATTTTATCCTGTTATTTATAACACGACCAAAATGAATATATGTTCTGTTTTGATATATAACCGGAACCAAATTTATAACCGATATGTTTTTTAAAAATTTTAACTTTTAAGTTTTTTTTTTAATTAAACTTTTATTAATTTTGAACTTATGAGTATAAATTTGTAACAAAACATATCGTAATCCTATTTTAAGGGTAGTTATAAACTTTAGTTAATTTTATCTTGTTATTTATAACACGACCAAAATGAATATATGTTCTGTTTTGATATATAAGATTAGGATTATACTTGCGTTATAACGTAAAATTTGATTGTTTTGATTGTTTTAATAATCTGTGTTTATTTACAGTATTAGATTGAAACATTATTTTCAGGATATTGTCTTAGAGGCCCTGAACCGGAATCGAAAATAATTTGAATTAGAGAAAATGAACTCAATAATATACCCAAACAAGTCATATATCTATGTACCCAAAACACCAAATCTAAACATGAACCAAATCAAAACATAAATTTTAGCTTTTTATAATTTTTCTATTAATTTTCCTTTAATTTGAATTTTTGTATAAAAATACCCAAACTTGAACTCGATCTATACCGAACCGAACCATATCCGAAAAATAAAAAAATCTGAATAAATCTTTAAATCAAAAGAACCAAAATAACAAATTAGAGAAATCGAACGCGACAAATACCAGAATATGGTCCTACATCTATGTAACCGGAAAACTGAATCCATATCTGAGCCTAAATCGAATCAAAATCTAAATTTGTACCCAATATTTTTTTATAATTTTTAGTATTTTTCTGATTTTTTCTATTAAATTTATTAGCTTTAAACTTTTATAAAAGTTTATAACAAAACTATCTTAGGTCTATTTTTTAAGAATTGTTACAAACCATATGTTAATTTTATCCTATAGTTTATAACACGGCCAAAATGAAAGTGTCTCTCACTTTAAAATATAAGATAAGGATTATACCCGCGTTATAATGCGATATTTGATTTCTTGATTGTTTTTTTAAACCGTGTTCATTTAGGTTACCCGTGTTGATATTTTGGAATTTTTTTTCGAGATGTTGTTTTAGAAGCCAAAACCCGAACTGAAATTAATCCAAATTAGAGGAGCAGAACCAAAAAAAACTCAAATAAGTCATAAATCTATGTACCAAAAAAATTGATCTCGAACCCGAACTCAAACCAAGTCAAGAACCAAATTTTACCTTTTTGAGTTTTTCTATTAAATCTTTTTTAGTTTTTAATTTTTATATAATTATATACAAATCCGAACTCGATCTATACCAAACCAAACTCAATCCAAAAAATAAAAATATATAAATAATTTTTGTAATTAAAATAACCAAAATACCAAACTCGATAAACCGATCCCGGCAAAATAGCAGAATGTTTCCTATATCTATGTATCCGAAAAATCAAACCCAAACCCCTACCAAAACAAAATTAAGATTCGATATATTTTATTAAATTTTAGTTTTTTAGAGTTTTTCTATTAAATGTTTATTAATTTTGAATTTTTGTATAAAAATCTGTAAGAAAACCTACTTTAAACTTAGAGAGATTTACTCAAATAGCATTAATTTTATCCGATATGACTAACGGAGTACACATCTTTTCAATATTACTAGAATGTTTAAAATTGTCATAAAAACCCTATTAAACCAAAGATTAACTCTCTAATTAACGAAAATGCCATTTTGGTTTATTTTAAATCACCATTTAACTTTTTTTTTCTTTTTTTTTGCGGTTTCCATGAAAAATTAAAATAAACTAACAAGAGAAAAAACTGTTCGTTTTCCATTCTCATAATCTAGCCAACCGCATCACAGACACAAATTCTCAGAGACACAAAGTCTTACGACGCATCATCATCAAGGTTTCGGGCCGACTTGCCTTATATCACCAGCCCTAAATTGATCTTTACTCCAACGACGGTTCATATTTTGGTAAAAACAAAATATTTGAGAAAATTTCATCTATCCCGTCGCCTCGCCTTCAGTCTTTGTCGTTTTTGCTCTGTCGTTTATCTCCATCATCTTTCTTCTCCGTTGTTTACCTTGCCGTCTTCCACTTTCGCTTCGTCTCCCATTGACTGTTCAACTTCCACTTTGTCGAATTCATATATCACGGTAAATTCTTTACTTTTTGTTGATTTCT
>OVBA01003852.1:0-25987 GCA_900406435.1 Lepidium aucheri
TGCAAACCCACAAACCCTCGAAACTGTAAACCAACACTACATTTCAAATCGGGAGAAACCTATTGAACAAATTTAAGAATGCATAAACACAACCAGAACCAACACACAACCCAGACGAAACCAAGTAAAATTGCCAACAAAATCAAAAACTAAACAAAACCCTAAACAAAACAAAATCAAAACGAAGTTCTTCTTACCGAACGCGACAATGTAACGACGAACAACAAGACAAAATAGAGAAGAGATAGAAGAGAAGAGAGAAGAAATCAAAGAATGAGAAGACGAAACAAAGAATGATCGAAGACCAAGAAGAAAAAAGATAGAAGAGAAGAAGCAAGCAAAAAACGAGAAGAAAAGAAAGAAAAAAAGAAAAAAGGGAAGAAATATGAAACGACGAAGAAGAAAAGAAAGAAAGAAAGAAGAAAGTTTTTTTTTGTATTACTAAGGGTGCAATCGTAATTGCACCCTTTCCTTGTTTTTTTTTTCAAATCTATTTGAGTAATTTCATCATTATTTCTACCTATTTGAGTAATTTTTTCTATCTTTTACTATTTATTAACTCTATGTCAACCAAACATTTGAAACATATATATATATCTATATATATATAAATATATAGAGTTGTGCCTATTTAGGCATGCGTTTTTGATTTGCGGGGCGTATTTTAATAGCAAATACGCAATAGTTACCAATCACATAAAACTGCACATTTTGTAAAACGCTACAGTAAATATTAAAGCCAAAAGTAAGTAAACGCTAGAGTGTTTTGATAATCTACCTTGACCATGAGGATTTCTAATAATCGCTACAGTAACTCTGATTTTTTCTTGTTTTTTTTTTCATTCAACTCTAAAAATAGATTATATAAGGATATTTTTAACTACTCAAATTTATTTCTTACTCTTTGTTGATATTTCTTTTTGTCTTTCATATATATTTTAGTGTGACATTTTTTCTATACAAATCAATATTTAATTAATTATATAGGCATATATACTTTTTCTAAATTAATATATATTTTAAGTTAATAATTATATAGTAATTACAATAATAAATGTATAACTATTCAATAAATATAATTTCTGTTTATGTTCTACAAAAAGTTATTCTTAAATTATTATTTATTATTAATTTCACCAATTATAATAGAATTTAATTATTCAATTTTTAATTCTTAAATTTTTATATCTATTTTATTTTAATATTATCTAAAAACTGCACCGCTTTTGTATTTCACCAATCATATATACTTTTGTCCCGCTTTTCTAATAAAACCGCACTTGTACCACATTTGTTAAATACTGCATTTGTACCGCACCGTATTTTGTTCCGCACCGCCAAAACCACAGTTACCAATCGGACCCTTAGTAGTGGATTGGACTTTTGCCCTAGGCACACACCAAATTCAATTTTAAGGGCCATGTTTTTAAGCTTATGTTTTCTAGGCCTTTCGGGTACTCGTACCCTATCGAATCGGATATTTTGGGTTTCAGATATTTCAGATTTACCTATATTAGACCCGTTTGGATATTTTTGCGGGTTTGAGTATCTAACTTCGGGTTTGAACCGGGTTTGGTTCTTATAAAATATTCTATTTCAGGTCGTGTTCGGTTCGGGTTCGAGTCAGGTTCGGGTATCTACATTTTTAATTAATTTTTTTTATAAAAACATATTAAAAAAGCTTAAAAAAAGTTTTTAGAAAATCATAATTTAATATATAAAAAATCATATTTAGGTTTTTTGCTTATTTTGATTCTTAAATAAATAATACATATAAATTTATTGTTAAAATTCTTAAAATTCGTGTAATTACATATATATATATATATATAATTATTTCTAAATATATTATATAATTTGGGTATTTTGGATATCTGTTCGGGTTTCGGGTTTTACCCGATCGGATTTGGTACCCGTATTCTTATGATCCAAAACCCATTCGGATATTTTATAAGTTTCGGTTTGGTTTGGTTTCGAATATTTCCGGCCAGGTACGGATCGGATTTCGGATTTCGGGTATTATGTCCAGCCCCATTAATTTTCTTTTCTTTTTGTCTAAAACTTAATTATAATTAAGAAAGTTAGTTGAAGAGGAAATAGTTCAACTAATTAAGATTTAGAGAATTAAATATACTTCTGAATTTAGATTGAGCTATTTTTATCCTCACTTTTCCTAAATGTTTATGAAATATTATCCTAAGAAATGTTTTTTAAGACATATTCTAAGAATTATTTAATATCCATTTACAATTATTATTAGAAAGAAAAGCCAAAAAATTGTATCTACTCAAAACTTCAAGCATTTTAAAAGAGTTTTCGTGTTCTTTTCAATCATTTTGTTTTCTTAAAATATGTTTTAAATTTTTCTTCATATAATATTTAGTTTGTTTCGAAAAAATAATTATGAGTTTGGTGAATGTTATTTAGAAATTTCTTTACATTACGATAATAATTTATATTCTTTTCTTTAACAAAACATATAATTTTAATATAAGCCACATTATTTTGTTCACCCCAATTCTTCAATACTTCAATAGGTTGAGCACAGAAATGTATATATATATATATATATATATGTTTAACCTTAAAAAGAAAAATAAATGGATTTTTATACAACAATAGTAAGTCTTAGGTACGATGCTCACGTTTATTCTTTTTAAAAACTGATAATTTATGTATAACTAGGTATGTACCCGCATGCTACGCTGCGGTGTTGTTTTTGGAAAATTATGTTGTAAAATTGATGTGTGAGTAATAGTATTGAAAAGATAACAAGGAAAAATATTGAACGTTGATGGTGACAATCAATCAAATAGCAATAATGTTGAAACATGAACTAAAGATAATTGACTTTTAAAAGAATTGTGAAATAGAAGTAAAGAGATGAAAAACTAAGTTTTGGATAGGTGACCAGAACAAAACGAACTAAACAATTATTATCAATATTATAGAGGTCCTCGCAAAGGTAAGTTCAGTTTACATTGTACTGGGAAAGTTACTAATTAAAATTTTCATTTGGATAAGACTATCCTGTTTGGCAATGCAAAACAAAAGAAAAAACAAACCTCTCACGTCTCTTTAGAGATGATTGGTAAAATCTTTATTTTATGAACTTGTAGTGTGTCTCAAATTCCATTATTAGTGAATATGACTTTATGTTTGTTTATCTATGTTCGCCTTCCATGATATGACAAATGACTTACAACTTTAGTTGCTTATGCAGGTACTGACAATGCCACAATAGGACTGAAAGTTTCATTTGATGATATTAGCGATTGTTTCCTAATTTTATTCTTTAAGTTTTTGAATCATACATGCTTCGTGGTTTGTCTTTTGATGTATACTTTTTACAGCTCATAGCCTTAGACAACAGAGGCTTGAGTTGGATCGTTCATGTCAAAAATATGTAGGCCATTTCTCCGATGACTTTGAAGAGAAAGACAAAGGTCTATATCATCCAAGCATTTTACCTTCTGAGATGAGCTTCTGTGATCTATCCAGTTAGAAACACGTGGAAATTTTTTTTCCGGTACAAATACTATGATTTTTGGGTTAATTGGTCTAGAGAAAGAAACCTCTAGTGCTGCTGATACCGTAACAAATTACTACTCTTTTAAGCTTAATTCTCTCCTCCACAACTTATTCTGCTTCCATTGCTGCCTCTCCAAATTCTTTTGTCTTAAGCCCCTCACAACATCCAGAAATGAGTTTTGCATTCTGGTTTTACCGTAAAATGTATATAGATAAATATTAATACCAGAGCTACCTTTACAACTATAAAAGAAACACCAAGAGTATCGTGACACTGGTGAACAAGGCGATCTTATTCACTTCATGCTAGAAAGATAATTTCTCCTTGCGAAACAGTTTTCATAAAGATGATTTCTTTTCAACAACAATCATCTGTTAAGATCGATAATTTATTTTTGACTCAAGAAAATAAAAGTATCAAACTTTAGAAGCCTACTTAAACAAGAGAAAAAGACATTGGATATACCTCACACAAACGGGGTAAGCAATGATCTTGCAAGTGGTCATTACCATAACGCTTCGCAGCAATAGCACGTAGAGCATATGGACCAGCATGGCCACATATGAATGTCAGAGGCCTGATAATATTACTCGACTCATCACCCCAATATCTTACCTAAATACTCATCTACATGAAAATAAGAAAGCCCCTTACTCAGCATCTATTAAAGCTACATCACAAGCCCCCTTACCTAATACTTTAGATCTTTTTTCCACTCATGACCTGAGAGGATTTTCCCAACAAATTAGATGTTCCAACAGATTATAGTCCCAAACACGTTTTCCAGATCGTTTTCATGTCTTCCAGACTACCTGAAAAATTTAACATAGGACAAAGTGAATTCATAAGTGTTACTATGGACTAACCAATTTTTTATTATTGATATTGATACTCATATCTTCATCTCTTGAATCTTCTTGCTGTCTAATTATGTATACTACACATCTTTTTCCCAATTTTCTGGTAGAGAAATTACATAAAAAGATACAAAATAATGCTAAAAGATACGACATGAATTACCTACTGCTTTCGATTAAAGTGTTAATACTGAATTTTTATAACATAAAACACAATTATGTCTCTTATGCTCGCGGATTCCGTGAACAACATTACGAGTCTGTCAATTCCAAGCACCTACAAAAAACAACGACAATGAAACAATATAAGGACTTGAGCATAAAGATCTGTTACTATTACTCTATATAGAAGAGAGGATTCCGATTTTGTCTGAGTAATGCAAGATAGAGATCAAATTCTTATGCACACTACAACCTTAAATCAAAGGATACTCATTCATATTATCCTTACAGCTAAGTATACCCGTGAGGTTTTAACAAAAACTATGTGTAAGCGTCAAGACCCTTAACAAAAAGCTACATCATCTAATTATAGATTCTTGCCTTTTGGGCGATTCAATTATGAAAGATTCTGTCGTTAAGCGCAAACATGAAGACGTAATGATTGATTAGCAAATTGAGCAGAGGATGATATCTGAGAGACAAACCTTACCACAGCCTCTAACTAGTTCCTGTAGCAGCCTCATATTCTCTCTTCTTACCTATAATCCAAATATATGCGATAAATTAGCAATTAATTAACTGATAGACCAAAATAGGTGATGAAAATTACTCATTCTGCTAAGCTATGGCTATATGTTGCTTGACCACGACCAATTCTAACATGAACATAAGGTCACTTCTCGGTCCCTTCAGATTTCTTGGTCTTCTTCGTCGAGCATTTAACCTAGAAAATCATCGATTCATCACTGGGTCGATTAGCAGTCTGTTGAAAACTAAGATTGAAATGTAAACATTTTGGCCTCACCTTCTTCTCGAATTCTTTTTTGATCCACCAGTTCTAGTGACGATTGCCGTTTAAGAAGATGACGAATCAGTGAAACGCAAAAGATCCACTGCTTGTGTAGTGGGAAGCTCAAGCAAAACCGTTAAATAGCCATCAACTTTTTCTGGAGGTAACGTCATCATTGAAGATATGCGAAAGAAATCGAGGAAGAAAATGAAACGATTATTTCTTAGACCTAATCATGAGGTGTATTAATCTAATAATTTGATTGGTAAGACATATAAAATTTGCAGCTGATGTGTCAATTCCAGAATTCTTCAAAAAGCTATGTGTCAGCTGGAGAGAAACCTACTCTGCTTTCATATATATAATTGTTTAACTAGAGTAGATATATCTTCAATGTGATATAGCTATTTACTTTGTACTCATAGTTAAGAAACTTGGACGTATATCTATTTTAATATCCATTGTTTTAATATTTGATTATTTAATTTATTAATTACATTTGAGCAGTTAACATGATGTGTGTGATCTTTGATGGTTTAGAGTCTTATTTTAGGTTTTTTTGCATCCTTCCAGATAGATTTTCCATTTCCTTAGATCCTTTTTGGTTTCTTTTGCTTTCTTTGCATTTGCATTTAGAGTTTGGAGTTTTATCTAGGAAAAGAAGCAGAAAAAGAGCTAAAACTGGAGCTAAGAACAATTGGATCAGCTGCTAGAACGTCAAAGGCAAAAAATATCATGCAAGGACTGCCCAGAATGCTCAAGAAAAGCTTTCTCAGTCACTAGCCTCAACCTATCTGCCACAGGGGAAGATCAACGCGGAACGAAGGCCAAAATCTCCTCATCACAAGGATTACACTCGGATCCACTACTCAGTCTGAATCCACAAGGACCAAGACAATAAGCACTCCTTGGTGCTCAAGCTCGCGCAAAGACTCCGAGGACAAGACTCACAGATTTCCTGGTTGACTAACTTAGGTCAGTTTGACCATCAGAGTTTTGCAAACAACCGTATAAATACCGGCCTATTAGCCAAATTTCTACATAAATCTCGTAGGTGGTAAGATTCGATATCTAGTGATGCATGTGCGTTTGTCTATAGTGGACTTACCATCGGCCACTGGACTAAAGGGCACTTGCGAATTCTCAATTCAATATATATATTCAATAATTCTTTATCTTTATATATATATAAAGAATTAGTAAAATACAACTAATCTTTTTCTTTTTTAACATTGGGGTACAACTGACCGGTCCATTACCAAATACAAGTTGGTCTTTGATTGTTATGATTCTTGATAGTTCTTATGTGTCTTGGTACACTAATTAGTCAATCCTAGCGATAGACAGAAACTTGTTTGTTTTTGTCTTGACTCAAACAGGGGGAGATGAGAGATTGACAGATGATATTTTGACTATAAATGGATCCATGTGTCTGATTGTGGGGGAGAGACATTCGAGAGGGAGCATTACTACAAGAAGATCCTACATATCAGAAAGCTGAATTGGAACAAACACGTGATGGCTCAGGATGCTGAACAAGAACGTGATTGTTAGAGATGGAGAACATGAAAGTGATCATGATTGCTTGAGATGTACATTAAGCCAACACTACAAGAAAACTAGTCATCTGAGACTACACAATCAGTCTCAAATCAGTCTCACATTGAAACTGTGAGACTGAAGTGTGACTGATCAAATCCGGCTCAAACGCTTAGTCACACTTTTTGTTAGTCACAGAATGGTCACACATTTGTGACTAAATTGGGACTGCCAAAATTAGTCTCACAGAGTGACTAATTTGTAACTCAGAAATTAGTTTCAATCTGTGACTAATTTGCGATTCATTATACAATAACGAGTTTAAGTCGCAGATCAGTCTCAAAAATTGGTCACAGATTAGTCTCAAATACGAGTCACAGATCAGTCTCAAATTGCAGTCGCAGATTAGTCTCAAAAATCAGTCACAGATAAGTCTCAAACTTGAGTCGCAGATTAGTCTCAAATAAGAGTCGCAGATCAGTCTCAAATAACAGTCGCATATTAGTCTCAAAAAGCAGTCACATAATAGTCTCAATCGTGAGTCACAGATCAGTCTCAAGTTCCAGTCGCAGATTACTCTCAAACATCAGTCACAGATTAGTCTCAAATGTGAGTCGCAGATTAGTCTCAAATGATTTGGCCGAAGAAGAAGAAGATAGAGATCTGTGACTGTAAACGCAGTCACAGATCAGTCACACAATTTTAATAAAAAAATTTGTGGGAGTTAGAATAATTTCACGAAATTATGTGCAGGAATTAATGTGTGATTGAACTGTGACTTAACTAAAAAAACAGTCACACTTCAGTCACTCAAAAAAAACACGGGTCTACTCGAACCCGTGACCTTTGCATATTTTTTTTGTAGTAGTCCGGTAGCAACTGGGCTACGAGACTCTTTCGAGCAATGGGTGGGACGTTAAATATATATGATATAAAATTAATATTTTGGTTTTACAAAAATTCCCAAAAACTTGTGGGATTTACATTTGTTCGAAATCAAAATCTTTTTGGAGAGTTAATGTTAATGAATAGAAAAATAGAGTATTTAATTTTCACAATTCATAGAAAGGAAAGCATTATACAAAACGTATAAAATTAAACGAAAGCAAAACCCACAAATTTTCGGGAATTATTTTAAAACGGAACATTTAAATACTACTTAATATATATACATTGACGTGCCAAATGTTTGATATAGTTCTATGGCACAATGGTTATCTAACTTCCAAAAACCCTTCCCTAATCGTACCACGGGTTCAAGACCACCCAAATGTTTTTCCCAATTCGATTCTGTGACTGATCTGTGACTCATTATGCGGTTCGGTCACAGATTTTATTCATTTAAAAGAATAAAAACAAGGGTACTCGAACCCGTGACATTGTGCGTATAGTTCTTGTAGTAGTCCGATTGCCACTGGGCTAAGAGATTCTTTTGAACATTTCTTGCGATGTTAAATATATATTATATAAAATAAATATGTTCGGTTTTAAAAGAATTTCCAAAAACTTGTGGGATTTACATTCGTTCGAAATCAAAATCCTTTCCGATAGTTACTGTTTGTGAATACAATAGATTATGTAGTTTTCACAATTCGTAGAAATCGAAACTTAATATTTCTATCAATGAGATTGAAATTCAACAAAAATGTAACATAAGTTAATGAGTGTGTTTACTTGAATGTATTTTATAAATTAATCTAAAATGTTATATATAATCTTTTTCAATAGTTTAATACAATGTATAAACATTATGTATCAATGTAAAATGAAGTTTTATATATGTTTTCCTCACGGTATGTTGCCATAATCGATAATTTAGAGATATCAGTCACAGATCAGTCACATAATTGTACAACTAATCTGCGACTATAATATGAATCAGTCACAGATTAGTCTCAAATGTTGTAACTGATCTGTGACTAACACAAAAAAAACGCCGCAGTCACAGATCAGTTACAACATTTAAGACTGATCTGTGACTGATTCATATTGTGGTAGCAGATCAGTTGCACAATTATGTGACTGATCTGTAACTGATTTTTTAATGGTATACATTTTGTGGCTAGTGAAGCTCTTTTACAAGGATTACTATACCATTTCAAACATACTGATTTTTACTACAATTTAACTTGTAAGAAACCTCTAAAAGTTCTAATAAATAAGAGATCTTTGTGTTTATAATATTATTCTTCGTGGTCATCGTTTTCTTCGTCATCATCTGAGGATGACATATTACATTGAAATTCATCTTCTGGTTCTGCATCTCCAACTTGAGCATCAATTTCTTCCCCATCATGGGTTGAAAATACCAAATTTTCAATTTTGATATCTTCTACCACCGTCATGAACACATTGTCATCGTTATCTTGTTTTTGTGCCTATTTTTTTTTTTGATTTTTGTTGTGAGTTTTACAAATGAAATGGTAAGGGTATATATAGAATTAATTTTTCACTGAATTGAGACTACAATGTGGGACTAATTAATCAGTCACACAATTTTTGTGGGTAACTAACTCTTTGTGACTGGTTTGAGACTGAAATTTGAGACTTAAAAAACCAGTCGCACATCAGTCCCAAATGTGCTACTAATGTGCGACTAATTTCGCCAGTATCAATATTGAGACTAATCTGAGACTGATTTTTTGTAGTCTCACTTTAGTTGCCAATTAGTCCCACTGGAGTATCAAGTTTTGTCACTAATATTTCAGTCACACTTTTCAGTCTCAAATGACTAGTTTTCTTGTAGTGCAAAAAGGGGGAGATTGAAGATGTTGATGTTTTCTAATAAAAAAAAATTTGGTGTCACTTGATTGATGTTAATGAACTCACGTGTCAGTTGATTTAAACTTGGAGAGGAAGTGTTCAAGGATCTTAGAGATTTGTTAGAGATTTTTAGAGATTCAACTTGGAGATCAAGAAGAATATTTGGAAGATCTTATCAAGAGAAAAAAAGAAAAAAAATATCTTCTTTGTGATAAGGAAATCGTGAGAGAGATTTTAGGGCAAGGGATGTTGGTCTCTTGTGCCTATAAAAGAGAAACAACTTGGGGAGAAGTTTTAGAGAGATTAGTGAATTGTTTAGGCTATCAATTGAAGATTGTTTTAGGTATGTTTCTAGGTAGAGTAATACCAACAAATGTTTGTCTTTTGTAGAAAAGAAAACATTGAATATAACAAGTCTTTTGGTTAGGTTTGAAATAGATTTAGGTTGGTTTTTTGAGTAGAGTAAAACAAACGAGAATATTTCTTTCGTAAGAAAAGATTATTGCTTAATATATCTTATTTCAAAGGGAGATATACTTTTGTGTCGATTTCAAAGTTCTATTGCTTGAGTAATCTGCGAATTGACATTAAGAGATGGCGGAGGAAGGGTTTAGGGTTTCAAAATCTTTGTGGGTTAGTTTTCATTACTTCTTTGTTTGTAATTTTGTTTCAGTTTAAATTTAGTTAGTTACAAAAAGTTAAATCTGATCTCTGTTTTCAGTATATGTCGTCCATGAGTCCATAAGAGAACGAAAATATGCTGTTTTTGATCTCGTGAGTTTGTCTCTAGTGATGATTTATTTGATGAACTCGTAATTACTCTAAGATGCAATGACGAAGGAAATAGCCTTAAGAGTTCATAAGACTGAACTTGAACTCAACAAAAGAATTTAAATTCCTTTACATTTGGGTGTGTTGATTGACTTTGCTCCCATTCAAGGAAGAAGCTGAGAGGAAAATAGGTAGGTGTCATAACTTTTTCTCTCCTGGGACTACAATACATATCGGATACCAGTTTTTCTCATACTTGGGTATGTGAATTAAATCAGCTTTTCACTTTGTTTTTTAATCATTGATTATTGTTGCATACTTTACTGATTGTCATTCACTGGCATAGGTGATAACTTGACTCGCACTCAGTGTCGCTTTTACATGTGAATGATCCCTTGTTTAAGAGAATGGGAGCTTCTAGGCTTTCTCGTTTTGCCATTGAAACTAATGCTTAATCCTTCAAAAAATTTGATTTCGGTTTTGGTTTGGTCTTCACATTAAGTCTTTCTTTAGTTACAGTGGAAAAGAAAATGACATACCAAGAATCATATAAGAACATCGATATATTGAAGATTAAGAAGCTAATTAAGGGACTTGAAACTACAAGCGACAATGGAACAAGTATGATCTCTCTTATAATGCCTCCACGAGATCAAGTAGCTCGTGTCCATAAGATGCTTGCAGATGAATACAGAACTGCCTCAAACATCAAGAGTCGAGTAAACCATCAATTGTTTTCTCTGTCATTACTTCATTATCTTCTTTTCTCTCTATATCATATTTCTTTTTCATGTTGATTCTTTAATTTTTTTTGTAACAATGTGTAAAATATGAGATTAAAAAATGAGCTTGAGACTCTACTTTGAGCCATATCTAATTGCAAAGTCAACTATAAAAAAATTGAGCTTCACAACTTACACAACATCAGTAATCCCTTGACAATATTACTAACGGTAGTGTTATTCTAGTTAGTAGCACAATGAACAATTGAAAACATCAACATTAATAGTCTTATCTTAAGCCATTGTCCATATTCTACAGTAAAAAAAGTCTACTTTTAAACATTCAATAAGTTTTCCATTGAGTCAAAAATAAGACTACTGCGAATAGTATACATTCCTTACTTGGCACAAAACTATTTTTCAAATAGGGTTTTACATTAAATTAAGTCTACTGTAACCAATTATATAAAACTCTACGTGTAACACCCTCACTTCAGGAAATATAATATGTGGTGATGCATGCGAACATGTTTAAAAGAATTGATTTAGTCACCTATGTCACCAAAATGCACTTATCTCCCGTCACTTGTCCAGAGAGAACTCTAGAGTTAAGCGTACTTGGACTAGAGTAGTTGAAGGATAGGTGACCTTCCGGAAAGTGATTTTTAGAATCGTGTTAGTGAAGCCAAAACACGGGGAAAGATCAGGTGATGATTTGTAAGGTCGGTAAACAAGTCTTTAAAATCTCTCAGACGTAGCGTACAAACCGTCGGACCGATAAGATGGATACACCGAACCAGAGAAGAAGTGAGGCCTTTTAAGACAACAGTCCGAACATTACACTACCATTAAAACATCAATATGTCTATATTGCATTCAAATAAATTTACTTCGAACTGCATAAATACATGCGTATTAAAACAAGAGCAAAAATGTCTTCTTGGATCTGTGGTTTTTACAATCAAATAAGTCTACCGTCAATCATATATATCTCTACCGTTGCATGCAAAATAATTTACCATCAAAAACCATGTATCTTATTTCACGTAAATTAAGTCTACTGGAAAATAATAATAATAAGTTTGCCATAACCAAATTGAGTAACTTTACCATAGGGTTAAACAAAAGTCTGCCATTGAATCAAAATAAGTTTACCGTCAAAAACACTAATGTCATATTTGATGCAAAATAAGCCTGCCATCAAATAAAAAAGGGTCTACCATTATACTGTGGAAAAGTTTGTCATTGAGTAAAAATAAGTCTATCATTAAATATAAATTTCTGCAATTTTAACACAAAATAAGTCTACTGCCGAATAACAATAACTCTACCATTAAACAATAAAAAAACTTATCATCATCAATAAATAGACCTACCATCAAACTATGAAAATATTAAAAATTAATCTAAATATAAGTCTACCACTATGGGTACAATAATTACACTATTTAATGAAAAATAATCTACTGTCAAGTCAAACATAAGTCTACTATCATACAACAAATAATTCAAAAATAAATCTACCATTATACATAAATAAAGTCTACTATCGAATAGAAGAAACAAAACCTCGCACATCTAATACTAGCCCTCGGCATTTTACCCGGACCCATAGACCCGAACCGAATCTGAACTAAAAAAATGGGTATGGGTCCAGATCTGGTTCTAAGTAATTACTCTATTGGATCCTATTGTTACTATCCATTGGGTTTCGGTTCGGATCGGGTAAAACCCGAAACCCAATGGGTACCCGAATAAACCCGATTACAGGAAAAAAATAAAGAAGATTTCTCTCTGAGTGAGCTCGCGTATGAGCAACCATAAACTGGTAATCCACCGCTGTTCAATGTTTTTTCGTTTTCGTGAAACAATTCAATCATCACACCTTCAGCAAAAGATCAAAAACAATCAAACACTACGTCTTTAAGTAGATCTAGATGAGAGTTCCAAAGATTTTTATATAATTTATATTCGCCAGTGTCCTAGAGAGAGAGATACTCCAAATCCTTACACTAAGTCCGTACTGTTCCCGACTCCAACCAGAGCCAAGCGGACTTATTTGTTTTATCGCTCATTTCATTGCCAGATTCCTCTCCAATCTTTGGTTGCTCCTCCTTTGTTTTATCTTGATTGATTTCTTATATTCTATGCTTTAATTTGGTTATTTAGGTGTTTTCGATGCTTGATACAAAATACTAATTGGTTGCTTAGATAAATATCAGACTGATACTTACTTCAAATTTTTGGTTTTGTTCTTATTTGCAGTCGATTTTCCCTGGATTGTCGTTGACTGAAGAAGTAACAACAGAGTCATATAATGTCCTTGAAGTTTTGATGTGCACAGAACAATGACTCAAGTGTGAGATTCATATGGATGAGAAAGGAGTAATTACTATCTCAGATTTACTAGCAGATATTGAACTTCAACACAATTTGCAGAAAGGTACTTCATAGACTAAACTTGTCTTTGTTTCAAATTTTTATATTAGCTAACCTTTTTACTTGTTTTGATTCACAGAATTTGAAGTATTAAAAGTTTAGCATTGTGAGATGTTATATTGAATATGCAAAGCGACATAAATTTCATTGTCATGTGAGTTTAATTTTTTTGATTTGCAAACCAAATTATCTAACATTTCTTTAGCTAATGTAAATTTTGTGTTTTGTTTTTTTTTTCAGTTTTCCTCAGGAATTAAGAACTAATCAAGATATGTCTCACTTTTAGCTTTTACGTATAACTTTATTTTGTGTTTCAGTTGGTTATTTAGATTGCCTCAAACTATTTGATGTTATTTATTTGGATTAAGCTGTTTTATTATGATTTATTGTTGGAGTTTTAAACTTGTTATCTTTGATTTTGGTATTATAAATAAGAAACATGTTTCGATAGCTTTATTACAGGTTTCAATTCTATCAAAGTGTTAAAGTACTCGAAACCCGTAACATTACCCGAAACCAGAAAAATTACCCAAAAATTTTGGGTAATAATCGGTTCCTCATGTTTAGACCCGAACCGACCCGAACCCGAAACTACCCGAACCGAACCGATCCGATATATGTTTTGGTTCCAATTTGGGTCTAATTAGCTTAGACCCGAAAACCCAAACCTGAATAGATCCGAACCAAACCCGAACCGAAACCCAAAATGCCCAGGCCTATATAATATTGAGATCAATTTCTCAATTTATGTTGAGATCAATTTCTTGACATAATGCCGAGACCAAATTCTAAAAAAAGATGAAACATAGTTTTGTACAAAAAAAAGATTTATTCTCGCAAAGAAAAATATAGTTTTGTACAGATATGACGAGATCAAGTTCTCAAAAAAGACAAAACATAGTTTTGTAAAAAAATTGATATTTATTCTCGCAAAGACAAAAGATAGTTTTCTACAGATATTTCGAGATCAAGTTCTTGAGAAAGACGAAACTTAGTTTCGTACATAAAGTTGGGATTTATTATCGTAAAGACAAAATGTAGTTTTGTACATATATGCCAAGACCAAGCTCTCAAAAAGACAAAACATAGTCTCGTACAAAAAGTTAGGATCTAGTCCTGCAGAAACATAATATAGTTTTGTACAGAAATGACAAGGTCTATCCCTATCTAAGAATGGAATGCGAATACGAATTCTTGAGATCTAAATCTCAGAAAGTAACTTCAAGATTCTTAAACAATCTTTAAAGCCGAGTCGTAAAATATCGGATTAGCAAAAAAAGAGCTTACGAGTCTAACTCTCACAAAACCCTAAATAATGGGTTTACGCCCAAACATTCTGAGACCCTAGCTATTACTTTTATTGGCATAAGAGTTCTTTGAACTTTTATCTATTGCGTCCGAGTTGTTAACTTGGCATAATTATGAAAGCAAACTCAATTGTTTTCAAATATGTCATTTTTAGTAAACTATGATTATCATAGTCAAAAATATCAAAATAAAATGAATAACTAACTTCATTTCATATCTTTTAAACAAGAAGAGTCTTTACAAAAAAAAATTACATCAATTACAAACAGTTCCAAAATCAAAAACAAGGAGACCTCTAAAGACTGGTCAGAGAAAAATATACGTGCTTCTGTGAATCAAGTCTCACATTGGGCAGTAGAAGCCTCCCTAACTTCAAACACCACGATGACCAAGTCCTCAGGAAGAAGCACTGTCAACATTTCACTGTTGACAATTTTATTGAACTTGTCCAACTCGGTATTCACGTGATCAGTGATCACTGAATGGATTTTAAAGCCTCGATGAGAAAGCAACCAAAGTACATTATACAAACCACATAATTGGGCGTACGAGAGTCGGGCGTCCAAGTTCACCTCAAGGTCATGGAATCGAGCAGTGATCCTCTGAAAATGACCAGAGAGTTGTTCATTCAAGCCTTGGAATATTCTCGGCTTTTCGGAATTTAAGGCTTCTTGAAGTCGGCAGTAAAAATTCTCATTGATGGAGTCCAACTCGGACCGACAATTGTCCGAAGCATCATTCGCCTTCTCAATGGCCTTGAAAGCACTGTCTCAATCCACCTCAATGCAGTTTAGCGACTCAGAAAGCAATGCATTCTCCTTCATCAGCTTCAGAACATTATCCTCATCCTGCCTCAACTCGACCCTCACTCGGGCAAGCTCCTCCTCAACCACAAAAGTCGATACCGAGCCTCTAATGTCTCAAGATGAGACTGCCCAACCGGACTAGCAAGATGAGCAGTCCTCCGAGTACTCTCATTGGGGTGAGCACAAGATAGCTCCCGATCCATCATTATGTCGTTCAAGTGGGTATTAAGCTATTAAAAAGAAGAAAGCAAGAGAAACCACAAATTGAAAAGCAGGAAAAATAAGAAATAAATCAAACTCGGATACAAGATGAATACAAATCTTGAAGAGTAGATAGGTCATCTCTTCATATTCCTCCCCATTTTGCATCTGATCAGGGGAAGGGAGAAGGTCCAAAGAATTCCTTATGTTGCGCATAAGGTCCGCGTTCTAAATTCAAGATAACAGAATCGGCGTCATACTCGTATGGTTATGAGTAAAGGGAAGTCAACACTTCTCCTCCTCGAGGAAGTAGAAGGAGAAACTCTAGATGCGTTAGCAGATGACAGAATCCGCAAAGCATCAAATTTTGACCTCTTTCAAGGTCGAGAATTGTTTCAACCAAAACTAGGCCTGGCGTGGGTCAAAGCAGAAGCCCTTGCTGTAGTAGAAGGAGTTAGACGAGTGATATTCATCCTAGCAGTTTCTTTCAGAACAGTGAGTATTCACCTCATCCATGGCGGTGTTTAGACCGTCCATAACATTCGAAAACTTGAAATCATCGACACCCATCGATAGGAGGAGTTCTTAAAAACATACATAAATTTGAAGAGGTAAGCTCGAAAGGTGAAAAGGCTAAAGAAATTTTGTGTATGCTGAAGATAAGTGAAAAGTAAAATGACAAAAGAGCAGTATTCATAGAATTTATTGGAAGCAGAAAACAACAAAAAAATGGTAAAATAATAATTAGCCAGTTACGCCGTGAGGTAACCTAGTCGCATGGTGACACGTAAACCAAAGATTCTAGAAGCAGGTAACTTCTACCAACTCGGAAATCTTAATCAATTTCCGAGTCTGGAGGGAGAATTGTTGGAGGTAGATCTGAGACCCTATTTCAGTCCACAACAACAATTAATGGTTAAACCCATCCAAGTCTTGAACTCGGCAATTCACATGACAATCAATCTCGGACATTCAATACTATCTCAGATGAATATCTTCTCTGCAACCTGCCGATATAGGAGGAACTCGGGCGACACGTCATTAAAAAATAAATAGAAATTTTCGTGTTCGAATAAAAAAAATTTCCGAAAATCTTGCTAGTATCTTAGAATCTAAATAGAAATGAAATCTTTTCTATTTCAAAGGAATGGTAACCGTCTCTATACTTTATAAATAGAGGTTCAAGGCTTTTGAAAAAGGGATCAAATTTTTGGGCATTTAACTTAAGCAATAACAATCAACTCGGCATATTTGCATTGTCTAATATCTTTGTTCTTTAAATTAGTAAAAGATTCTTGCTCTCTCTATCTATCTATCTCTCTCTCTCTCTCTCACTCTCTCTCTCTCTTTCTCTTTCACCTCAGAGCTGGATTTAGAACTGGATATAGAACCCTTTGAGCTAAATCGTGCTCGATTAGTACAATCCTCCATGAATTCATAGAAGTTTGGATTGCTTGCGCATACAAATCTGAAGAGAATTCTCATCCATTATGGATCATTAATGAAAATGTTATAACATTTGATATATTGTAATCTAGAGAATTCATTACTTCTTCAACCATGTTAATTTAATGGGTACACTTGATGATATAAATCATTTGAAAAATAAACGGATATTTAAAATTGTATGGGTTGTATAAATTCTGATGATTTCTTCTATTAATTATGTAAAGAAGTAATAATGATAGATCCGTTAAATAAAATTCATGGTATTAAATTAAAATGGTTGAAGTAATGCTTAAACTATATATGGATCAAATTGTGTACAACCCAAGCAAAAATTATAAAGTAAATTTTGTTTTTTTTTTAAAATTTAAAGAGGAAGTCTACTATAAAACGATTGTTAGAACGGAGAGAAAAAATGACTGGTTAAGCATTTCAGTACATCAAAACTTTTACTCACTATTTTCCTCCATGTTCGGCTACATATAGCCCTTTATGTGATAATAATGTTTCCACTTCTACATGGTTTGTTCAACGGCATGGATAACCATTTTCTTAATCTGTTTTATATTAGCAAATTCTATAAAAGTATCAAATAATTAACAAACTTTACAACATAAATTAAAATATTATACCTCTAATTTATCTTCTTTCCGATCATTTGTGGTTCAAAGGTAGTGAACATCTTTCATTGGTTAGTTGTAGACACTCAAAAATTTAAACTATTTGTTGTATAAGTTAACAAATGACATCCTTTTTGATATTTTATTAAAGGAAAAGCAGTCTACATACTTGTTGGAGGTGGATTCAAGATTCTACTTTGCTCCACTGAAAACAATGGGTCGAATATAAAAGAACAACCCGGTTATAAGCACTAAGTCTTCAAATCGGATAAAATATTTGACTCGGCCAAATATCTCGTCTCAAAAGGTTCTAAGAACCTGAAGGAAACTCGGATGACATATCAGAAAACAATAAATGGAAGTTTTCATGTTCCGACATTGAAAATTTCCACAAATCTAGCACGAATCTTAGTAGATTCAGCTTTATCAGCAAATTTGTAAATCTTTCTTTATTTTTTACACATGTAACCGTCCCTATAAACTATAAATAGAGGCACAATCCTTTGAAAAAGGGATGAGCTTTTTTGCATACAAAGTCTAATAAGAACATCAATTCGGCAATCATCTCTTCTTGCTCTTAGCTAACTAGCTTTTGCTCCCAATCCAATTTACAAGTGTCCTTGCCAATTCTCCTCCACTCTTTTAATCAGGAATTACCGTTTTAGTACTCTTTGTGCTAAGACCAGTTCCAACAAATCATCCACTCATCTAGTCTCATACCGTTATAATATTAACAAATCATCTACTTTGGACAATACTGCATAGTCCAAATCAGTCAGGACGATTGCAAAGTAGGCAATCGAATTAAGCGAGTATGACATCGAGTTCAAAGGATGCACAAGTATGAAGTCACAAGTCTTAGCCGATTTCATAATCGAGTTATCTCCAGATCTAGAACCTCTAGACTTGGAAAAGGATCAAACGTGGAAGATATATGTGGATAGATCTTCATCACAACACGGCTCATGAGTAGGCATCCGACTAGAGAGCCCTACTGGAGAAGTCCTAGAACAGTCATTCCGACTTGTATTCCCAGCTTTAAACAATAAGGCGGAATACGAGGCTCTAATTGTGAGAGTTAAACTGGCTAAGAAAGTCAGAGCTATTGATATATATTGCTATTGCGACTTCCAACTCGTTATTAACCAAGTGAAGGAGGTTACAACACAAAAAATGATCGAATGGAAACTTATCTTCACGTGGTAAAGGAACCGACCAAGGAATTCAGATTTAAGATCAACAAAATCTCAAGGTATGTGAAGACATCTACCGACGCCCTAGCTGTTCTTGCATCCACAACAGTTCCCATCCAAAGACGAATCATCCTAGTGGAAAGCATAGATTGTCCAATTATAAGCCTAACAAAAGGAGATCTAGAACTTGTCTTGGTTATAGACGAAATCCAAGAAGAATCAGATTCCGAGATGGCAGACGCCAAACAAAACGATAAACCAAAGGTGGATTAGAGAGACGAGATCCTCAGTTACATCCTAGATGGCGAAACGCCAGAAGATAGATGGGTAGCACGCTGATTAAAATCCAAGTGTGCTTTTTATGCCCAAGTCGGCAAAAAACTTTACTGATGAAGTACAAACAGAGTAGTACCTACTTGCGTTCACAGAAACAAAGTCGACAAGATCATCAAAAAGACACATGATGAAGCGGGAGAAAACCACAACAGTGGAAGAACACACATTCAAAGATCAGAACACTCGGCTATTATTGGCCGACGATGACAAAAGATTGCGCTGAATACACCGCTAAGTGTGACAAGTGCCAGAGACACAAACAAATCATTCACGCTCCAACCAAGGAGTTAACATCGGAAGTCATGCCTTATCCATTCATGCGATGGGCAATGGATATAGTCGGACCATTACTGTCATCACATCAAAAGAGGTTCATGCTCTGTTTGACCAACTACTTCTCAAAGTAGGTTGAAGCAGAAGCTTATTCTCAGATCAAGAATAAAGATGTAATCAAATTCGTGTGGAAGAATATCATCTATTGACATGTTCTTCTATACGAGATCATGACTGATAACGAATCTTAATTCATCTCGGTGAAATTCACCAAATTTTCCGCCAGATAGAATATCCGCGTAAGAAAATCAATGCCGCAAAACCCACAAGGAAACAACCAGGCTGAGGCCACGAACAAACAAATCATTCATGGTCTAAAGAAGTGACTCTCTGAAAAGAATAGAAGTTGGGCTTCCAATTTAGAGGGTGTATTATGGTCACATCGGACCACACCTCGACGATCAACTGGACGAACTCCATTCTTTCTTTCCCACGGAATGGAGGCAATTACTCCAGTCGACATAGTTATGACAACTTTATGCTGCGAACGTCTATCAGATAATGAGGACGCTAACATTAATGCTATGGAAAATAATATTGACAACTTGGAAGAAGAATGCAACGAGACACTTCTTCGAGTACAAAACTATCAATAACAAGCCGAAAAGTACTATAATTAGAAAGCACGCAGACGACACTTTGCAGTCAGAGATCTTGTAATTCAAAAAGTGATCAAGAACACGGGTGAACTCAATGCTGGAAAACTCGACGCAAATTGGGAAGGGCGATACATTATCTTTGAAGTTGTAAAGCCCGGAGTCTACAAAATCGCTAGCATGGAAGGAGTACCAATTCCTCGAAGTTGAAACTCCATCTACTTAAAGCGATACTACTACAAAAAGCTCCCCATCTCGGCGAATTAGATGCGTCAATTAACGCATCTCTATCTACTTAATTAATTATGTAATGAGAACTACGTCATGGCCTGATCCCTTCGGGGTACGTAGGTAACCTTTGGATCCAGCTAGAACTCTATAAAAAATTTATTTGTCCCTAGTCGGCATCTAATTTTTTTTTAAAGAATAGGTTACACCCTATATCTTCCAAAGTCGCAAGTCGAGAAAAATTCTCACAAAAACAAACGCAATTTATCTTTAAGGCGAGTCTTAAAATCTCGCCGAGCCCAACCTCGAAAAACTTGTTCAAATCGCAAAAACTTCACCGAGTCTACACCTCAAGAATCTCTAACTAAGGCCTAGTCCTTATCTCAAATGCCGATTTCTCAACTCGCCCAGCCCAATCTCGCAAAACTTGATAACACCGAGTATAAATCTCAAAAATCTCTGACTAAGGCCTAGTCCTTATCTTTAAAGCAGAGTTTTAAGCTCGCCGAACTCAACCTCAGAAAACTTATACAATACTTAACTATTACGATAATAACCTCTCATAACACTGACAAGAATCTAATTCTCACAGAAAATACAAGGCGTAAGCTTTGTGTGAATTGTTCAAGATTGGAATCTCACCAAACCATTCAGTATAGGTCCGTAAAGATTTTACGAGATCAGTTCTCGTCAAAACACAAAGCATAGCTTTATGCAGACTTTATGAGATTAACTTTCACTAAACGACAAAATATAGTTCTGTATAGATTAATGAGATCAGTTCTCATCACAAGAAAAAGCATAGTATTTTACAGATTTGCCGAGATTAAAATCTCACTTAAAAGACAAAGCAAAGCTTTGTACAGATTTAGCGAGATTAAAATCTCACTTAACAACAAAGCAAAGCTTTGTACAGAATTACCAGATAAAAGTCTCAAACAAAATTAGAACATGATCTCTGAATAGATAATCAAAAATTCTTTAGACCAAGTTATACGAATATGGTTTTCGAGTCTGGACTTCTTAAAACTCAAATGGAGTCCTAAAATCTTAGCTTTAAAGTTGCACAACATAAATTTCTCTTCTTAAGCGAAAACAAGATCAAACTCATTAAGCACGAGAAGAAACTTGTCTAAACGCGCAAAAAAACAAGAAAAGGATCTCAGGAACTACAATTCATAAAATGACGAGTCAATGAGTTAAACGATTTTTTCATTCATAATCAAATTTCAAACTTCATTTCATTTACACATGAAAAATATTTACAAAAAGCATCGGGTACAAAAAAGTATGTGCAACTCCTAAAAGAAGCCAAGCGGTGATTATAAAAGAAGACTACAACAAAGCCCGTAGAAATTATGGTGCTTCTGGGAGTCCACTTTCACCACCATTGGAGGCTTCTCCAACTTCAAAAACAGGGACAAACAAGTCCCCCAAAAGCAACGGCGTTAAGCTATCCCTATCAATGGTTTCCTTGAACTCGTTCACTTTTGCAGTCATCAAGTTGGTGAGCGCAGAAGGGATGTCAACACCATGGTTGGAAACTAACTGGAGAACATTTGCCGACCCAATAAACTGGGCATACGACAAACAAGCCTCAAGGTTCCTGTCAAGATCACTGAATAGAGCAGCAATTTGGCTGAAACGGTCAGACAGATGTTCATGAAGAACCTCGAAGATTCTCATGTTTTCAACAGTTAACACCTGGCGGAGTCGAGAATCAAAGTTCCCCCTCATCGAGTCCAACTTGGTACATATCTTGAGAACCTCATCACTAGCCTTCTCGGCAGATTTGAAGGCGGCACTCCTATCAGAATCAGCACATTCTCGCGACTCTGACAATCTCGCATTTTGAGCTACCAACTTGAGGACGTTTTAACGCTCATGCATCAACTCGCCTTTGATACAAGCAAGTTCCTCCTGGGTAGCAGAAAGTTCAGATCAAAGTTCACCACTTCAAGATATCCCCAGTAACTCGGGTGGGCGAAGCCCTACCCCTTCCACGAGAAGAATCCGCAGAACCACTCCTACCGCCTCCTCTTGGAGAGCTGATCCTTAGCGGCGCATCAGCCCTCGCCTATTTCTCAGGCCGCGAATCTCCATTGCCAGACCCAAAAGGGACTTTAACTATATCTCGATATGAAGCAGCTAAGGATTCAGAAACCCTAGAAGGAACTCTAGAAGGTCGATTATTAAAACCCTCGAGTGCAGAATTGATACCAACTTCAACGTTAGGAAGTTTAAAATCATCAAGACCCATTTTTTCTAAGAAAAATGAAGAAAAAGAAGTTAGAAAGTTTTGAAAAAGTTTAAAGACGAAAAAACTTGGAAGTTGTTAAAGTAAGATTGCACAGATAAAAAGTGAATGGTAAAAGAAGAAGAAGCACAATATTTATAGGGAATTACTGAAATTCGAAACGACTCAAAACGGTAATTATAACTGAGTCGGAAGTAATTGAAGCGACGCCACGCGGTAATAATGATGATTCGCATAAAATTGAGGCGACTATTCAACTAGCCCACTGGAAAACTGACACGTGGATCAAAGATTCTGGAAGATGAAACAACCTTTCTGACTCGGAAATTTGGTACTAGAATTTTTCAAGCTTGGGGGGACAATTGTTGGAGGTGGATCCGAGATCCTACTTCGGTCCACTGAAAACAACGAGTCGAATATAAAAGAACAACCCGGTTGTAAGCACTAAATCTTCAACTTGGATAAAACATTTGACTCGGAAAAATATCTCGTCTCGGAAGGTTCCACAAACTTGAGTCTAATAAGAACATCAATTCGGTAATCATCTCTTCTTGCTCTTAACTAACTAGCTCTTGCTCCCAATCCAATTTACATGTGTCCTTGCCCATTCTCCTATACTCTTTTAATCAGAAATCACCATTTTAGTACTCTTTGTGCTAAGACCGGTTCCAACATTACTCTAAATCCTTAAAGAATGATTCTAATAGATTTTTTGGGAGAGTTTTGACCAAATAATTAAATAACAGCGGGTCCTTAAATAATATTTAAAAAGCAAGTGTGAGATGATATTGAGTAGAAAATCATTTGATAAACTCGATAAACTCTCGTGTTTATTATAAATTTCAGTCTCTTTAAACTCATCTTACTTGAAACAAATTCTTGAAATAATATAGTGAATACCAACATTAATCATTGCAATGAGCTAAGTATCAATAGTTCATAATTTAACACATACCAAGTTTGTCAAGAATCTGTTTATTTTATGTGCTCAAGAGTATACTTTGAACAAACAAAATTATTTTTCTAGTACATCAACTTAGTACAATCATTCACAAACAATAAAAGCAATTATTTTACATGAATAACAATCCTGAATCTTTTTAACAGTATAATGCAAATACATGTATTTTTTAAAAAACTCACACACCATGCATATCAATTTCAAATAAACTTTTTATGACTTACCTATTATTTAGATTACAAAATCAATGTAGCCAATCACTCTTAACAAGCAAAATACAAAATTTTGATGTGAGTCTGATATATTGCCACTAAATTATTTTGTAATATTCAAATTTACAATTTAGGTGTTCTCGATGAAGGAATCATGAACATGATCAATTTTCAATTGTCATATTTTTTTTGTTAACAAGAGATCGACAAGTCCTTATCTATAACCTAAAATCCATCTCTAAAATCCTTTTTTTAAGTTACTATTCTATAGCGAGTAGAAATTGAATCCTGCTGCCAACTCATTAGCTGGATCATCCGAACCACCACATTAAGAGCAATTCGGCTTTCAATTGTCATATTTACATAATTTAAGTAACTGGTAGGCAATTATATTGTATTTACTTTCAACGTGGTTTTGGTAGTTAGTGAAGTAGGAAAACATGAGTTTGATTAAAAGAAATGTTTCAAGCACTAATTATCATTACAAAGTTACTGTAATTATTATAAAGAATTTTAATGTGATCACTTTCTGTAATTATTATTGTCTATAATTTTTTTCTAGCAAAAGAAAGTACGATAAAATAGTTCCTTAAATATTCGATACAGTAAAAAAAGTTGTTCCTTAGTTAAGGAAACACAAAACAGAAGTTATATTAAACCAACCATAAAAACTATACCAAGAGAGAGCTTCACCAAGTGTAAATCATAATGCAAACCTGATTCATTAAAGAAAAACAAATTAATTGATATAGTAACCATATGTAGAAAAACACTTCCCAGAAACAACAAATAATTGGTCAAGTGAATTTTTTTAGGCATAATAGTGACCCTGTGTGTGACACATATTCGTATCTTCGAACAAACGCAATAAAAACATAATGATTTTGTATTACTATTTCAATAGTTTTAAAATGATGGGCTTAATAAAAAGATATAAGGATTTCCAAAAACAAACACAATTACAAAATCTTCAAAACTTCTTACAATAAAATAGAAAGAACAATAGTTCATATTTTCCCCTTTAATGATTGTGTTAGTAATTGATGGTTCAGTAAATAAATTTTTTTTATGTCAGAAAAAAAATCTAATACTAATAATCATGATATTAAATAATTAAAATAATAAACAACTGTATAATAAAACTGTATAATAAAATCTTATTATATAAAGTAAGGTTTCTTAAAGTTAGTAATTAACATGATTCTTCCACGTGTCAAATCTAACGATCAGAATTTTTTTGATAATACATTCAAAAGAATTTTAAAAAAAAATAATCATATCTTTATCACAAAATATTTGTTGTTATTTGAAATCCTATTATATGAAGGAATCGAATCTTAACATTAAAAAAATAGCAAATAATTAACTATATCCTAATCTTAAAAATCTTATTATATAAAGTAAAGTTTCTCAAAGTTAGTAATTAACATGATTCTTCCACGTGTCAAATCCAACGATTAGAATATTTTTGATAATACATTCAAAATAATTAAAAAAAAAGATAATCATATCTTTATCACAAAATATTTATTTTTATTTGAAATCCTATTATATGAAGGAATAGAATCTTAACATTAAAAAAAATAGCAAATAATTAACTATATCCTAATCTTAAGAAGTTTTATGTACATAATCATAATTCAAAAGGGAATTGAAGCAAACAAACAAAAAGGTAAAAAAGTAAAAAAGTTTAAATACAATGTATTATTATTTTATTTTATTATTATTACGGTTTATCAAGGTTAGTATCTTATTATATAAAGTAAGGTTTCTCAAAGTTAGTAATTAACAGGATTCTTCCACGTGTCAAATCCAACGATCAGAATTTTTTTTTCTAATATATTCAAAACAATTAAAAAAAGACAATCATATCTTTATCACAAAATATTTGTTTTTATTTGAAATCCTATTATAT
>OVBA01003853.1:8462-25982 GCA_900406435.1 Lepidium aucheri
TGATATTTTTTATAGAAATGTAATTCATTTCAATACGAATTTTTATTTATACAATCATTTGGTCAATATATGTTAATTTATTGTAACTTATAAAGCGGTAAGTCAAAGATAATTAAAGTTTTTGATAAAATGAAATACTTCTTCAGCCAAAAAAATNTGTTTACTTCAACAGAAATTCACCGATCAAATGTCTCTTCAATTCTGTATTGGAATTACTTTTTAAAAACTAATTTCACTTAATGGTGATTTTTTTTACTTTGAAAATAATTGAGCTTCTTTGTTATAGTTATATGTTTATTTTACTATATATATATATATATACATATATTAAGGCATGTAAAGATAAATTAACACTCTTTCATTTAGTTACTTTGCAATTAATATTACTATAAAATGATAATTATACTTTTTGAGAAATAAAATTGGATGATGTACATTAACGAATTAATTTGATTGGTAATGGGAATTAAAACTTAAGCTGACGTATCATCACCTAAAAGCTTAAAAATGCCACGTGTCGAATTCTGGAGAGACATAGTCTCTTATTATATATATAATTGGTGATTTAGAAGCTGTCACCTATTTGTAACAAATACTATTTGTAACAAATACGATGTAAAATAGTCATCTCCAATTGTTATTGTTGGTGACTTAAGATATTGTTTTTTTTTTGTCACAAACTACTACTAAAATATTTGTCACAATGTCTCTATTGGTAACTTTAAAATATCGACTATCCACCACAATTACTACAAACTTTTAGTAGATTCTCATCACGATATTTTTCAATTCATTTTTCAGTTTTAAATTTGGTGGGTTAATTGTGGAAAAATTGGTGAACTATTTGCAGACACATAAACCCTGTTTTGAAGTTATTAAAATCCGAAAGCACAACCTTGTTTTGATAATCCAACAATCTATAAGAAAACACAGATACATAACAAACAACATTTTTTTGCGTCATGATTATCCATTTTTCTGAGACATTGCTATTTAGATAAAGCTACACATATTTAAGATATCTTACACATATAATATAAATATTCTAAAATAGAGAGCCAATCTATAGAAAACTGTAAAACATACTTTGCACAATTGACTCCTGTTCGATCTTGTTAGACTTTAATATCTCTTGTGTTTAGGATCGGACAACAACAAACATTAATATGTTTCTCTCTTAGAAAATTGAATCTCTCTGTTTCTCTTTTTGAGATTTGATCATTTTTGAAGATAACGACAATTGCTCTCTGTTTTATTTGTTCTCGTTAAAACACAACTCTCTGTTTTGTATATCACATTTTTGATAAACTAAAATCAACATATTTTATTAATTATAAGCAAGAGTATTTATAATTTACAACATATCTATTCACTAAAGTTTATGTCTTCTAAAAGACATCATTAAACATAAGGACACAAACTTACAATACATCTATTCGATTCACACCTTTACATAAGTATCTATTCAAAAATATGAAAGCAAACTATAGTTTATACGAAACCCTAAAGTACGATGATATTTATACGAATGATGACTTTTATACGAAGAACTTGAAAGAATAATTCATACGAATGGAGACTTGATCAATTCCAATAATCCTCTTGATCATGGCTACATCGTGACTCCTAGTTCTTCTTTTAAAACTTCAAAGCGTGATGTGCTTAGAGGTTTCGTTAGAATGTCTGCGACTTGAAACTCTCCTGGACAATGCTCAAGTTTGATCTTACCTTCTTGCTCTGCTTCTCTTACAAAGTGGTATTTGATGTCGATATGCTTTGTTCGACGATGTTGAACTGGATTCTTTCCTATAACAATTTCAGATTGATTATCACAGAAAATACAAGTACTTTTTTCAGTCTTGAATCCGAGTTCATTCACTAAGTGTTGTAGCCATATTGCTTGATTTGCTGCAGAGCAAATCGCAATGTACTCGGCCTCAGTAGATGATTAAGGCGCTGTCTTTTGTTTGCTTGAGGTCCAACAGAAAGCACCTGATCCTATTGTGAAGACATAGCCACTTGTACTCTTCTTGTCTTCAACCGAACCTCCCCAATCACTATCACAGAATCCTAGTAATTCTGGTTCTTCGGCTTGCTTGAATTGAATGCCAGGGGTTAAGGTACATTTAACATACCTTAGTACTTATTTTGCTTCTTGGTAATGTTGCATCGTTGGAGCAGACATGTAACAAGACAGATGAAGTTGCATACATAACAAGCAAACAAGAAACAAAATGCAAAAACAAAGAGTTTGGTTTTGGCCTTGATTCACAAGATGGAGCCTTGGTCCACTTATTAAACGAAAATAAAAAGCCTATGGACTCTAAGACTCTCTAGTCTAAGAGGTTGGAGCCATTGGGCTTGGTGGACCTGCAAAAACATTTATATTGAACACAAAACATTCCTTGTTAGACCGAATAAAAGGCCAAGCCTTGTTGGTTGCTTCCAGTTCATGTATTGACGGTTCTTGGCCCTCTTGATCAGCTTCTTGAATGTCTTGAATGTCTAGAATGTCTTGGTTCTCCTCTTGATGCGTGGCTTGGTCTTGGCTTGAGTTTTTGGCCTTCTCTGTACTTCTTGAAAATACTTCAATATGGCTCTTGTCAATCTTTGCGCGGTCCGGTGAAGGAGCATCATCTTCCTTGCTCAAGACATCAGCTACAGCTTCTCCTAGTTGTTCCCTAAGCTTGCATGCTCTAGCTCTGGTCATTGGCATACTTGGTTCAACCGGCTTGATGTCCTCATCATTGATTTTGACCATGATTTGTATTTTAAATTTGAAGTTGATTAAAAACATTAATTACTTGGTCTAATTGATCGTTTAGATCATCTCCTCCTCCTTATTCTCGTGTGTTCATCTTGACATGTGATAGAATAGATTTCTCTTTGGTTTTCTTATTATTGCTCCATGTCTTCTTCTCACAGAAAGTAACATCTCTTGAAACTTCGACTTTCTCTTCATTCACCAAGTACACACAATACCATTTTGACTCGTTGATGTAGCCTACAAATATCCCTTGTTTGGCCTTTGTGTCGAGCTTTTTTATCTTTTCATCCGGTATGTGTATGTAACAAACACATCCGAAAATTTTCAAGTGTTCAACACTTTGTTTCTTTCCACTCCATATCTCTAATGGTGTGACTCCTTTCTCCAATGACTTTGATGGCAATCGGTTTTGCAAATATGTTGATGTTGTTATTGCTTCAGCCTAAAACTTATTCGGTAAGTTCTTCTTCTTGAGCATCGATCTTGCCATCTCTACAAGTGTCCTGTTTTTCTTTTCAGCAATACCATTTTGTTGTGGAGAATAAGGAGTTGTTACATCATGATGTATGCGACTCTCTTGACATAGTTTCTTGAATTCGTTTGAGAAGTATTCTCCTCCTTCATCGGTTCTTAGTCTTTTGATCTTCTTCTCTGATTGCTTCTCCACAATGGTTTGAACAACTTAAACTTTGACAGCACTTCACTTTTGTTTCTCATAAAGTAGACCCACATCATCTTAGAGTAATCATCAATGAACGTAAGCAAATACTTACTTGAATTCAGCGATTCACTTTGCATTGGACTGCACACATCCGAATGAACAAGTTCTAATAATTAACTTGTTTTGCTTTGCAATTTATTTGGAAAGACTTTCCTTGATTGCTTTCCCATCTCACATGATTCGCATACTTCTCTTGCTAATGCAAATTTTGAAAGATCTTCTACTGTCTTCATCTTTTGCATTTGTTCCATCTTGTCATAGTTTACATGACCCAATCGCTTGTGCCATAAACTTGTTTTCTCTTCTTTTTCTCCGTATGCTACATACATTTCTTCACTTGATCTTTTCCACTCAATCGGAAAGCTTTTATCCTTCATCTTAACGTCCATGATCTTCCTCCTTTTTGGGTCTTGGATGAAGCAGATTTCATTCTCAAAAATCAGTCGATATCCATTGGATATCATTTGAGAAACACTTAGTAAATTCCTCGGCAAATCAGGTACATAGAGGACGTTTTTGATGATATGATCTTCTTCTTTTTTAGTCGACACTTGTATGTCTCCTTTTCCTTCAGATATGACTTTACCACCATTACCAATGTGAATGGTTATCTTCTTGCTTCGATCTAGATTGATGAAATTGTTAGAATCTCCATTGAAGATTGGAATTATTTGATGCATCGTTGTCTCCATGTTCTCTGATATTATATTGGACTTTGATCTCTCTTGTGTTTAGGATCAGACAACAACGAATGTTAGTTTGTTTCTCTCTTTGAGAATTGAATTCCTCTGTTTCTCTCTTTGAGATTTGATCATTTTTGAAGATAACGACAATTGCTCTCTGTTTTATTTGTTCTCGTTAAAACACAACTCTCTATTTTGTATATCATGTTTTTGATAAACCAAAATCCACATGCTTTATTAATTATAAACAAGAGGATTTGTAGTTTACAACATACCTATTCACTAAAGGTTATGTCTTCTAAAAGAGACATCCTTAAACCTAAGGACACAAACTTACAACACATCTATTCGATTCACACCTTTACATAAGTATCTATTCAAAATATGAAAGCAAACTATAGTTTATACGAAACTCTAAAGTGCGATAATATTTATACGAACGACAACTTTTATACAAAGAACTTGATATGAAAAATAATTCATACGCATGGAGACTTGATCAATTCCAACAGACCTTAGGAGTTACATAAATTTAGTTTCTTCTTGTATCGATTTCCTTTAGAATTGTATTCGGCTGATAATGATATCATTACTTACGTCATTGCTCGGATCTGTGGTTTGGTTCTCTAGGTGTTGATAGATTACCAACGCTTCCTCATCAGCTGGTTCACCGGCATGCTCTGTCGGACTGCCCTCAGGTTCACGACGGGACATGGTCTCCTCATTTTGTGTCAATCCGGGTGGATCGACGCTGTTAGGATTGTTCTCTCTCATTCCTTGGAATGCTAGCTGCTGATGGGTTCTAATTTCTTAGGCGAATCTAGCCTCACGGTGGACGCCAAATTGAAGATGTAGAATCTATTAACCTAATTTATTTGACTTAGTAACTAGTTAAACAAGGATTAAAAGAGGTTGAAGAACTGGATTTTGTTGATAATGTTTGACTACAGAAAAGAAAAGGAGCTACGATTACAAATTCTATTGCTATAACTATCTAGGGATTTTTTGTTGCGTCTTTCTCTCTTTAGACTTCTCTTATATATATAGTTAGCGAGCTCGAATATACCTCTAATTTTTTCTTCCGTCAAACTCGCTTGAGTGGACTTGTTCTTCTTCACCTTTTCCATCGCAAACTCCACTTCTAGCATCCAAAGCGACAAGAGTGACTTCATTGCCCAAAGTAAAGCTTTGACCTCTGAATGTAGAGTAGAAATGCTCCGATGAACACCCTAGCTCCCATACACTCACCTTGTACTGAATCTGGGAAGCATAACCAACCTAAACCAGAGAGAAGATCCGTGCTTTTCTAGGAACAGTCCACAAAGCATCGATAGCTTGTGAAACTTGAATTTGTTGTCGAGGGGAATGCCACTGGAGACCACTTTGGGAAAGAGCTAGACTCCAAGGGTTTTCTTAAGTCTGATTGCTCACTCCTTGCAACAGACCATCCTCGTCTCCAGCTCAGTTAACTAGTTTCTTAGTTGCTGCTTAGATTAGTTGCTTTTATTCACAAAGAATTGTCACAAAATAATCAAGTTAAGTCTTAGATCTATTGTATTCTTGTTGAAGTGGATGAATTTGCTGTTTTGAGTTGTACAGATGATGACATATACAATCTGCAAAGTACAGTTTAAGGGTGAAGCAAGTGATATTTCTTTTCCTCGTAGTAAAATTAATCATAGTCACACCTCAACCACACATATGAACAATTCTGAAGAATTGACTTCAATTTATGAGGTAATTAGTCAATCTCATACTTTATCTACCTCTCTAAATTTTCAAAAGATTACATTGGCATAGAGAATCTTATCTATGTTATTCCCCTTCATCTTCAGGAATCGTCTTTAGATCGGCTTCATATCCAAGAATTATAGGATCCATGTTCGTTGACTGGCGTTCTTGATGTACAACTAGAAACACAGCTCGAAGATGCAATTCATAAGGCTTTCAAAAATTTGTCAAGTTCTGATTGGGATAGCTTGTTTGATACCTGCAACAACAGTAAGCCAGAATTATAATTAATAACATTCAAAAATTCGTTAAGATAATCACAAATATATATATATATATATATATATATATGGATCTTCCGCTGACCATAAAGAATGGTCTAAAGCTCGCTCTGAACTAAAGGTATCGAGGTTTCGATCCATGGTTCATACTTATGTTCGAAAATCCTCATTTCTCCTTCCACATCAAATTCTAGATTCACGGGCTTCAAATGTTTCAGTGGACGCTTCCTGAAAAAACTCGGACCTAAAAACTGGTTTAGGCTGGTTCAGTCTTCTAGATTCGGTGGAGGGTGTCTGTATGGGTGCTCGCTGTGTCAACTGGAGTCTTTCTGCTCTTCACTCGAAGATTGAAGCTGTTTTCTGGGATATGGAATCTCTTCTGACACTCAAAGTATTAGAGGTAGAAATTTCAACGGACTGCGAGACAATGTTGAAGATTGTAGATCGTCTAGAGGAGTGACCGCTTTTCTTCCTTACCAGGAGGATTTCTTACGGTTAAGTTTATTTTTTTCATCTCTCACCCTCTTTATTATTCCTCATCTTTTTAATTATAAACTGATGCTCTAGCCAATACTACTAGAGAGACAGCTTATGGTTGATCGATGTATTTGACTCTTTGATCCTCATTATTAATTTATAATTTGCTGTTGATAAAAAAAATATGGATCTTCCATTTTTGTAGTATTATAAGTTATATGTATCTTATTTTGAAACTTATCAATATTGTAGTTGTATGTCCTTAATGTGTATGTAAAAAAAGTATTTTTTTTATAACAAGTGATCATGAGAAGACAAAGTTTTTCTATTTATAAAGTTAACTAAATGATCAAAATTGTGGTCGACCTAAGCAAGACAAAATGAATTTCAGGTTCAATATATAGAAACAAGATTATTTTCAGGTCACCTTCCATAACCGGATCCGTATAAGGATCTAGATCCATAACCAAGATTTGGTGTTTGGCCTTCCAAATGACCGATCCGCTGTAAGGCGTTGGATCAAACTCATCATAGAAATAGTAAACGTCATCTTCAAATTCTTAATAAAACGTCACTTTTAGTTTGATATCTTGTTATTATCGAATTGCCATTTTCAATTTCTTCTTCATTACCATGGTGTATTTATGATGTCTGCCCGTTCTTTTTACACTTTGTTATATCATACGATAAAACCTTATCAAGATAAAAAAAGTTATAATGATACATACGTATTACTTAGTTAAATGATACATACGTTTTACAAAATTGCAAATTACAAAATATAAGTAGAATGAATAAATACAAATTTCATCAAAAAAATAGTATGAATAAATATACATATGAAATTTTAAAAAAAAAATTAAACTTGTGCATTAACACGGATCATCATCTAGTGATATTGATATTAAACTAAAGTACTAAATGGTAACAAAATTTTATAATTCAGTTGAATTCCATAATTAAGTTGTTACCATTTATACATATAACAATATAACAATTCAGCTTGATCCCACAATTCAATATTTTTATTTTTCAAAATTTTAATTAATATTTAAATAAATATATAATTTATGATAAATAACAAAAAATTTGTGTATCTTCTCGTTAAATATAAACATTCAAGATCCCTGTAGACTATAACCACGCTTTTCAAATTATCAGGTTTTCGTTTTCACTCACTTAATACCTATTTCGACATATTTTATGGATTGAGCTCGATTCAGTATAGATCGAGTATGGTTCGAATGTGGTATTTAATTAAATATCTAAATTTTATGTGAACAGTTTAGTTTTGATCAAGTTCCATTTATGTATTTTTTTTCAAAATCAAAACAAATTAATATTTAATAAAAACAGTCTAATAAAATTCAGAATATAAATAAAAATTTGAATATTTTGGATTTTTTGTTATTTTGTTCCAAAATAAATAATAACTAGGACTATAGATTTGATTATTTCAATTGGGTTTTTAAACCGTGTTCATTTAGGTTGTTTGACCCGTGTTGATATTTTAAAACATTGTTTACGAACTGTTGTTTTAGAGGCCCAAAACCTGAACAAAAATCGATGCAAAATAGAAGAACCAAAACCGGAAAAATACCCAAATGAGTCTTACATTTATATATTCGAGAAACCTAATTAAAATAAGAACCAAAACCAAATCAAGAACTAAATTTTTTGATTTTTATAGTTTTTCAATTACTTATTTTAATTTTGGATTTTTATAGAAGTATACCCGATCTCAAGTTTGATCTATACCTAACTAAATTAGATGAACCAAACCCTATAAAATATTAAAATACTAAATTAGATGAACTGAACCAGATAAAACATCAAAATGTATCCAAAATCTATGTATTCGGAAAACCGACTCCGAACCCAAACTGTACCGAATTAATAGCCGATATGCTTTTATTAAATTTTCATTTTTTATAATTTTTTTAGTAAATCTTTATTCATTTTGAATTTATAAATATAAATTTATAACAAAACATATCTTAATCTGATTGTTAAGGGTAGTTATGAACTATAGGTTAATTTTATCCTATAGTTTATAACACGACCAAAATGAAAGTATCTTCCACTTAAATATATAAGATATAATAAATTTATAATTACTATTTCAAATATTTAAATATTAAATTTTAATTAAAAAATAAATTTTAAGTATATAATTGTACATATGTCATGTATCTTGGATATTCTATTTAGTTATCTTTTGACCAAGTTCAGATTTGGGTTTTAAGTATATGAATATAGGATTTATTCTACTATTTAGTCAATATATATATATATATACATATAAACCAGAATATTATGGTGTTTAATGTTTATATAATACTCCTAATTATTATTTAACTTTGAACTATTAGTTAGATTTTTCAAAATTTATTTTTAAATTAAGTTATTTTATGAGGCATACTATTTTTTATTTTCTTACTAATCTAATATTTTTAATTCCTCAAAATTCAGCCAGATTCTTTTGTTACCATTTGATTTTAACTTATTTTGTCAGATTCTACTGAAAAAATAAAAATAAAAATTCAGTCAGATTTCACATTCAACTAGATTTAGCTATTACCATTTAGACCCTAATTAATTATTAATTGTATTTTACAAATGTGTACCATAACACTAAACAGTTTTTATAACTAATTCTTATATTAAAATAAAAACATGAAAATTTTATTTTAAAACATTATTTGGCCAAATAATAAATTGATAATATAAATTTAGTAGTTGATAAAATTGTAGTCGCCCTTGAAGCTGCCTGTAAGAGATCAGAGAATCACGTGGAGATCACGAGCCGTGAATTTAAAGAGAATCACATGACTAACAGGTTAAGCGTAGAGCAGAAAGTTTTAGTAGGCAATTGATAAATTCAAAAGAAGCTTACCAGAGAGATATAAATTGAAGATAAGACTTATCACTAAGAAATCTGTTTGGTGATTATAAGATCTAGTTTGTTAAAATCTCGAGTATTAAAAGGAACAAACTCTGTCGAGCTCTTGTTGTATAAAAAGGATCTCATTTGTAAATCTAGAGTTTAAGAACTTAGAGATTAAGTATTAATGTTATAGTGATTTGAGTTAGGTTATTGATATCTCGAGTAAATTAAGTTCAACTAGAATTTTTCTTTTGCAGAAAAAAAAATTCTAATAAAACATAATTCTTGATATTGATATATTTTTGTTATCAAATTGCCATTTCCAGCCCTGTTCTTGAAATCATACAAATCAATAAGTGTACCTCTTAAGAAGTTAAGTAATATCGTCGACAACTTGAGAAAATTCAAACCCAAGGTTAGCTACGGGCATATTAGGACTCATGTCTTGTATCGTCCCGCTCCCATTCTGTAATTTTAATTTTCTAGAGAATGGTAAATTTTAATTTCTCGTTCGGGTCCAAAAATAATATCCAAACAGATAAGAGAAAGGGTCGCGAATGGCTTCGAGAATTCCTTGAATTCTTGCTGGATATTTTTTTTACGTTAACAAAATGCTAAAATATATTAGATTCAAATATTAGATATGTTTCAAATAGTTAAAATCAAGTTTATAACAATATTTGACTTAAATTTTCAGAGCCTTGCGATCAATACAAATGATTCAATATGGATATACGTGTGTTTTTGGTAAACACTAGTAATATTGGTCATTTAATTACAAATTTTAAAACTCTAGTTTTGTACTTTTATGTATTGAATATTATTTATGTATTGTTCTTTTTAGTATATTGATTATTTAATTTTATATAATACTCTTAGTTTTTTGTTACCTGTATTTCCCAAACTATTTTCTGTGCATATACCATAAATTTTTATTTAGTAAAACTTTGAAAATAATTTAAGAAATAGATTTTGAATCTCAAAATTTTCCGTACAATTTTCAATTCACGAAATTTATGTCCTATTTTATAATAAAAATTGTTTGAAAAATAAATTTAATTTTTCGAACTAACTATTCTCAATCTATTCCTTGTTTCCAGTTATGCGCGGAACTACCTACTGTGGCCATCAAAGGCTGCTTTGTTTAGTAACCGATAAACATTGGTTACTTTCATTCGACCAAAAAAAAAACATTGGTTACTTTCGTAACAAGTAAGAAGAGGTTTCAGAGAAAGGTCAACTTCTAATTGTCTCTTCGATTTTTTCGAAGATACATATAAATGTTTCAAGAGAACACTCTAAAACCCGCAAATTCCAAAATCAACGGCTGGGATGCTATCAAACAATCCAACGGTCACAATTTAAACTCTTCTTCATTGCGGTACTTGCTTTATAAATATATATCCTAAACCATGGTTAAGCTTTCGACTAACGATTTCGACACGTGTCCTAATCCAACGGTCACGATTTAAACTCTCTTATCCTTCTTCGTGCTATAAATATAGATCCTTAACATTGTTCGTGTGCAGACTTTCCATTTTTCTTGTTTCTCTTCTCTCGTGTTTTTTTTTTCTTTCCAAATCCGAAAATTTTGTCTCAAATTTGATATATATGATTCCTTACAAACGATCTTTTCATGGCTGTCCAAAAATGGTGAATCTAGTGGGTTATAGATTCTGGCCAACAGACAATGAGATATTCGACCATTACCTTCGTCTCAAAAATCTTGGTGATACCTCAAGCAGTTTCGATGAAGTGATGAACACACTCGATATCTATAGTTTTGATCCTTGGGATCTACCTTGTAAGTCTTTTATTTAGATCAAAAAATGATTCACTACTGTTGTATTGAATTAGATCTGTATTGTTTGATCTTTTCCCTCTCTTTAAAAAAAATTCAAGTGCAGTCGAAAATCAAATCGGAAGATAGGGTTTGGTATTTCTTCAGTCGCAAGGAAAACAAATATAAGAGAGATGAGAGACAAGGTAGAAAAACAAAGTCTGGGTTCTGGAAGAAAACTGGAGTTACCATGAATATAATGAGCAAGAGCTCGGGAAGTAATCCCCGCGAAAAGATCGGAGAGAAAAGGGTTTTGGTGTTTCACTCAAACAAGAATCTTGGTGGATCCAAATCTGATTGGGTCATGCATGAGTATCAATCTGTTCTTTCGTCTCCTGCTCAGGTAACTAACTTCTGAGTTGTTGCTTGGAGCTTTTATAATAATTAAATAACAAAGAAAAGTCTCAAATCTATTGTATTGAATTGTTGAGTTGATTGAATCTGCTTTTTTGAATTGTACAGATGATTAAATATACAATCTGCAAAGTACAGTTTAAGGGTGAAGCAAGTGATCTTTCTTCTTCTGCTAGAGAAATTACTAATAGTCATACTTCAACCA
The DNA here is from genome assembly GCA_900406435.1 of Lepidium aucheri. NCBI lineage: Eukaryota > Viridiplantae > Streptophyta > Magnoliopsida > Brassicales > Brassicaceae > Lepidium > Lepidium aucheri. Next base: position 20,409 of record OVBA01003853.1, read on the forward strand.
CACATATGAACAATTCTGAAGAATTGACTTCAATTTATGAGGTAATTAGTCAATCTCAAACCTTTAACAATCACTCTAAAATCACACATTGGCATAGAGAATCTCATCTATGTTTTTCCTCCTATTCTTCAGGGATCGTGTTTGGATCGGGTTCATATCCAAGAATTACAGGATCCGTGTCCGTTAAGTGGCTTTCTTAATGTACAACAAGAAACACAGCATGAAGATCTATTTTATCAGGCTTTGTCAAGTCATGGTTGGAAAAGCTTGCTTGATTTCTGCAATAACATGAGTATACCGAAATTATGATCATCAACAACAATCAAAGATTCGAACATTCACATATGAATCTTCTTTGTATGTAGTAGTTTAAGTTATGTTACTCTAGTTGTGTGTCCTAAATGTGTATGTAAATAAAGGAAAGTTTTTGAAAAGAAGTGATTCTATTTATACAGTTACCTAAACACGACAAAACCTGATCCGTAACTCGGTTCTTCAGGTCTCCTTCCATAGCCACAAGATCTGTAGATCTATAACCAGGAGTCTTTGACCTTCCAAATGACGGATTCAGATGAGAGAAGATAACAAGTCTCATCGGAAGGTGGAATCATCAAAGTCGTCGACGTTATCCTCAACATCTTTGCTGACTTTTTCTTCTTTCTTTTGCTTTGTTCTTTTTTCGCTTGGATCTGAGAAAAAATAACAAGAAGTCTATTTATAAGCGAAAGAGGAAGAAGATGAAGATTATACTAAACGCTGCGTTTCTAATTATTCTGCTCATTGACATAGCGACCACGACGCGGCAGTAATAAACTATGCCACGTCGCTTAAAATTATGGGCCTCATCAGTAATCTGGTCGTACCAGAAAGACTGGTTACTTAAGTAACAAGTAAGATGTGATAAACAAAGAAAAATAAAGAGGTAGGAAAAACAAGGAAACAAAATCAATCCGAAAACCCACGAAAGAACCATCTTTGATCATTCTCTACGAGCGAGCTAATCCAAGAGGGTTGTCCCGAAGCGACATACGAGTTGAAGCGATGATGGTCCCTTGTAACACTAATAGCTATTTGCCTCGCTGGAGTGTTCTCATGAAACTGAGTTTTGCAGATAGAACAAGAAGTGAAAAGACATCAGAGATCATAGATTTGAGCAAGGAGGGAGCGCGCTTCGACGGTTTCTAGCCAGAAATTTCCAATGTTTTTTAACGGATTTATTCTGACAGTTTCTGTCGGTTATTTTCAATTATCTCTCTCCATAGAAAGCGGTTAGAAAATTCCAACCGTTTTTGACGGGAATCGCATTTCCGACCATTCTATACCGACCAATCTTTTCCGTCGAAAAATGGTTGGAATAATGTCTTTCTGACCGTATTCTGCCAGGATTCTTCGCCAAAATAAGCCTTGTATTCTTGTAATGGCGGAGTTTCGGCCAGAGTCCAGTCGATTGAATAGCATCTGCACAGTTCCCTTCAATCAAAATTTCAACAGACCTATATCTTAAGTCTAATAAACTTTTCATTTTCCAAAGAAGACATTGAAAATCAGCGATAAGTTGATCTGCAGAGAGGAGCAAAGCATTGCGACCATGATGAAGAACACAACCTTTGAAGTTCTTAGGGATCGAGTAATTGCACACACAAGATTAATAAAGACTCTCTCTTTATTGCTTTAGAAAACTTACTCAAAAACTAAAACCTCAAACACAATAATCTCTCTTAGATTATACCACACTTTGATATCTTCCTATTTATAATAGATAAGATAAAGTTTTCCTAATCACAAAAAGGAAAGTAGGGTTTAGATAACTCCTAAACCTAACAAACTCTATCTAATCTATTTAGTAGCTTTCTCACCAAGTTACTGCATCCAAGTTTAATTCAACAATCTCCTCATTAAGCTTGAAATCGACTTGTTCAATGTTTTGTACACCTATGAAGTCTCTCATTTCTTTGAACTTGATTCTCCCTGGTGCTTTTGTTAGTATATCCGCCTTTTGCTTAGTTCCCGATTTATGCTCAACTTCGATTTGGTCATTCTCAACACATTCTCTAATGAAGTGGTACCTTGTGTTTGTGTTTACTTCTTCCATGAAACACCGGATTCTTGGTTAAAAAAATTGCGGACTTGTTGTCTATTCGAATGGTTGCCTTCTCACACAAAGTTCCCATGACTTCACTTAGCAGCTCTTGAAGCCAAATTGCTTGTTTTCAAGTCTCTGTTCCAGCCATGAATTCAGCTTCACAAGAGGATAAGGCGACAGTCTCTTGCTTTTGTGAACACCAAGTGATTGGACTTTTACCTAGATAAAAGATGTGTCCAATTGTACTTCTTCCATCATCCGGATCTACATTGTGACTACTATCACTATATCCAATTAATCTTGGTACTCTTGTAGTGGATCTTGTTAAGACTAGTCCAAGAGTAGTTGTACCTTTCAAATACCTCAAACATTGCTTCATGGCAGTTCCATGTGATTCTCTTGGACTTTGCATATATCTACTCAAAACTCCAACACAATAAGACATATCTGGTCTAGTATGCAAAAGATATCAAAGACTCCCAACTTTCTTTCTATAATCCGTAGCATCTATCTCCTTTTTGTGTGTAGCTCTAGATAGTTTTAAACCCAATTCCATTGGTACATGAATCGAGTTACAATCACTCATTCCCGAAAACTCAAGAATCTTTTGTGCATAGCACTTTTGTGATAACATTATTCCTCCTTCATCTTGTCTTATTTGCATTCCAAGGTAGAAGGTTAGTTTCCCTAGTTCACTCATCTCAAACTTTGTTGCCATTTCCTCCTTAAACTCGTCAATGATCCTTCTATTTGTCCCGGTAACAAATAAATCATCTACATACACGACAATGAGCAAGAGTTGGTTCGAGATTATCTTCTTATAAACCGATGGCTCCTTGCTACATCTCTCAAAGTTGAGTTCTCTAAGTACTTGATCTAGCTTGATGTTCCAAGCTCTTGGTGGTTGCTTTAAACCATACAAAGCTTTCTTGAGTTTGTAGACTTTGCTTTCACTCCATTTTACCTTGAAACCCTCCGGTTGTGCAACATAAACAGTTTCCTTTAACTCTTCATTAAGAAACACTGTTTTTACATTAAGATGATGTATTTCCCAGACATGAGAAGCAGATATATTGACAAGAAATCAAATGGTTTCAAGTCTTGCTACCGGCACAAATACTTCCTCATAATCTATTCCATGCTTTTGCACATAACCTTTAGCAATAAGTCTTGACTTGTATTTGTTGATACTTCCATCGGAGTTGCTTTTGATTTTGAACACCTATTTAAGTCCGATGGGTTTAACACCTTTAGGGAGATCTACAAGATCCCAAGTTCCATTCTTGACAATTGAACCAATTTCATCTTCACAAGCTACAACCCATTCATTTTGTTCTTTTCTTCATCGAAAGTTCTAGACTCATTATCTATGCATAGTAATAGCTTTTCTCCCTCAATCTCAGCAATCAAAACATAACCCTCAAGATGTTTTGGCTTTGAAACTTGCCTTTAATACCTTCTCAAAATCGGAGATGATTCCTTGTCCTCCACGTCTTCGTGTTCTTCTTCGAGTTCTTGTGACTCTTGCCCTAGTGGAATCAAAGATTCGACTCCTCTCTCAACCTTCACCCCCTTGAAGGTTCTTCACCATCACTATCCTCTGGATTTTGAGTCACCAAAACACTACTAATTACATTCCTTCTTGACTCTCCTCTGAAACCTTGTGTTCCCAATTCCACTCTTTTGACTCATCAAATACCACATCTCTACTCACTATAATCTTTTGAGTTGAAGGATCAAGTAGTTGATATGCCTTGGATCTGGGCTCGGTTCCAAGATGAACAAGTACTTGTGACCTATCATCTAGCTTCTTCAATTGTGAGATATCGACTTTTACATAACCAATGCAACCAAAAACTCAAAGATGATTGATGTTAGGTTTCCTTCCTCGCAACATCTCATAAGGATTCGATCCTTAATAGCTCTTGTAGCAACTCGGTTCAAAAGATATGTTGCATGTCTTACTGCTTTTCCCCACAAACAATTTGGCATGTGCATATGCTTCATCATGCTTCGAGACACTCCATCAAAAATTCTGTTTCACCTTTCAACAACTCCATTTTGTTGTGGTGTGTATGGTGCAGTAAGATGTCTCTTAACTCCCATGTTCTCACAAAAGTTTTTGAATTCATTTGACAAAAACTCTCCTCCTCTATTGGTTCTAAACACACAGATCCTCTCCTTTGTATCTTCTTCTACTATGTTCTTGAATCTTTTGAATTTCTCAAAGCTTCTTCCTTTTCTTTCATGAGAACAGTCCATATGTACCTTGTATGATCATCAATGAGCACGAAGATAAACCTATTTCCAGCTGGTGTTTTTGGTGATATTGGTCCACATAGATCTCCATGAACAAGCTCTAAAACTTTTCCAGCTCGATAGGTAGTAGCCTTAGGGAAAACTTGTCATGTTTGTTTACCTAGTAAACATGATCCACAAACCTTCTTCCCGAATTCGACTTTGGGAAGTCTTTTAACTAGATCTTTCTTGACCATATTCGACAAAGTATCGATATTGATGTGTCCTAGCCTCTCATGCCATTTGCTTGAATCACCCATTTCAGCTAAAAGAGCCTCTGAAAGTTTGATTTCCATCCAAACTTTATATAGTCGATTTCTTGACCTCTTAGCTTTGGCAATCAGCTTTCCTTTTCGGTCAAACATTGTCAAATACTCACCTTTCATACGGATATCACAACCTGATTCAGTTGCTTGCCCAAGAATAATGATATTGCTCTTCAATCTCGGTATATAGTAAACATTAGTCATCACTTTGGCCTCCCCATTTCTATCCACAAGTGAGATTGATCCTTTTCCTTTGATATCAATTTGAGAATCATCTCCAAACCTTAATTTTCCCATCCCGTTTTCATCAATTCGAGTGAAATATCATCTATCACCCATCTTATGATTGCTAGCTCCATTATCTAGATACCAAGTGTTTTCTTCATTGTTAGTTTCGAACTTACTTAGTATACACTTCTCCTTGTTTAGGTACACAACTTCGTCCATAAGTAGCTCATTGGCATCTTGTGTATCACCATTAACACTATCTTCTTGAGCCTCTTGCAACTTTAGTAGACGATCCGGGCAACTTGATGCATATTGTCCAAGTTTATCACACCGATAACACATGACTTTAGATAAGTCTCGAGCTTCATTCCCTCTACCTCGGCCTCTTCCTCTAGAGCGACAACCTCGTCCTCCACCTTTTCTTCTAGAATCTCCATAACTCTCTTGGTTTCTTGTTTGAGTATCCGAGTTTGAATACATTAACTTGTTTTGATCATCTTGTGCTTCTTCCTCCTCTTTGAAGATTCTTTCCTCATAGGCTTTTAAGCGACCTATAATATCTTCAAAGCTTGTTGTTTTAAGATCTAGTACTTGCTTAAGTGATGCAACAATGTGAATGTATTTTTTCCGTGGAAGACTATTGACCCTCATTTTTCTCTCTCCAAAATTTTTACTAAAATAACCTTGTGGGTCTATATA
>OVBA01003854.1:0-25791 GCA_900406435.1 Lepidium aucheri
AGGGTACTTGCCTTTATCTGCAGCCATACTTGAAGAAAATAACAATTTATACAATTAATAATTTAAAGAATACTAAAATAGGAGAAAAAAATTAGTTTGCAATGACAAAAATGATTTGTGAGGAAAGTTTTTTTTTGGGCATTGCAAGGGAAATTAATATAAAAATGTTTTTTTCTTCAAATCTTCTTCTTTTTATTTATAAATATTTTAATTAATAAATTAAATTTGTGATATTATTAATAATTGTCTTGAATAACTTCTATGAAATGGAAATAAAAAAAAATAACTAACTTCTAAATAGTTATGAGTGAAAAGACACAAACCTATATAAATGAAAAGATACCAATACTTTAACTATCAAAAAAATCTAACGGTTTTAAAATTATGTTCTACTTTGACAAAAAATTAGGCATTAACAGTTATATAATGCTTAAACAATTATTAAAATTGTTGTTGTTATTGAAAAAGTAAATTTTGAAAAGGTAATTTTTCAATTGGAAAATATTTTTCTAATAAAGTATTTTCTATACATATGAAATTGAATTAAGAAATTTTAGGTGGAACCTATATTGTTTAGAACCCTATAAAAAATAAAACACATATTTTAATTTGTAAAATACAATAATTATAAAGGGGAACCATTAATAAATTTTAATTTCTTTCAACATTGGAAAGGTTCTTATATTGTTTCTTTGGTAAGAAGTTGATAATAATGATAATTATATTTGTTTTTGATTTTGATTATTATTTAAGTGAATAGTATACTTCTAAACTATTATTTATGATTTTAAATATATTTTCATAAAATGTGATATATTATTTTTATTACCTAAAACCCAATTTATATAAATTCATCAAATCTCAAAACAAAATTGATAACTAAATTTTAAATTTTATATGGGATAAAAATAGATTTTAAAAGGTGCAATCATTTCCTAAAGAAATGTATCTAATAATGGAAAGATGTAATAAAAAGACACAACCTTAGGAACCTTATTGATAAATTTATCTAATCCCAAAACAAAATCAATAACTAATTTCAAATTCTGAAGAGATTGGAAACCAACACTTACTAGAAGAAAATTGTGAATTCATCAAAACTCATTCCAAAACATATTTCTAATGTGCATATAAAACTAAAAGGATGTAATAAAAACTAACTACGTCAATTGCATTTCGCCATAGTTAAATAATCACAATACAAGACATGACTGAAGGAAATTGAAACGAAACTTGAAAAGTTTCTTGAGAAGAAAAAAATTATGAATGAAATTACTTATTTTAAAATTTTAAAATGAAACTTTTTTCTAAAATAAGTATAAAAGATTGAATATCTACATTCACTACAAATTGTGAATTAGCAAACCAATTGCAAAAACATGTTTTAAAGTGGATATAAATAGATTTCAAATAGTGTGATTGAAATGATGTAATGAAAAGTCACAATTATATAATAAAGAGATACAACCGTAGATCGTATTTATTCAATAAAATATATTTATTTTTGAATGAAAAGTTACAAATGAAGAGACACAACCGTAGATCGTATTTAATGAGATTGTTATTATATATAGATTACTATTATTATTATTATTATAATAATAATAATTATTATTATTATTATTATTATTATTGTTGTTGTTGTTATTACTACTATTATTATTACTACTACTACTATTATCATTATTAATATAATATATGTATATATAGTACATTAGCAAAATTTTCTCAGTTTGTGGTGAGGATGTTCATTAATGACTCTCGCATTACGGGTTTAATGTCTTCCACAAATTCTTTTGTTAAAACATATAACAGGAACCAAGTGAAAGATCTTCATAGAATCCTTCATGATATCTTCACTTTGTCTTTATCTTTTATGTCGATCTCTTTCAATTTCATCGGTAGAAAGAACAATATGTATGCAGACTCAATTGCTAAATGGACTTTTCGTGAGGTCCAAAGGCAACTCTCTCTTTAATTATAAACTTTGAAGTTTTAGCCCAAAAAAAAAAAGATATTACAGGTTATTACTAGGAAAATAAGTTTGGTCTATGAGAAATGCGTGTTTGATTTTTTTTTCTTCGAAGATTGAATGGATATATTTTGATCAATAACACAAACTCAAAAATCCTATCAAAATGGGATTGTGAAACTACTTATAACTAAATTTTCGTAAAAATAATGGCAGCTATAGATTTTTTTTCCCAATTGACCAAAACACCATGTTAACATGTGACCAGTATAATTTTTGTCAAGCAAATACTTCATTCATTAAACAAAGGTTCAGAACAAACCAGAACGGTTAAGACATCTTTGGCCAACCGTTCTGCGATAGTGTTTTCTTTCCTGAGAGAAAAGTAAAATCAATTATATTAAATTGATAAATATATTATTTCTAAGATAAATTGTGTGAGAAGAATGAATTGAATTGCTTATTTTCATTAAAGAGAAATAGATTTAAATATACTTAGAGTTTACAACTGAACCAAACAAAACTCAAGCTACTAAACAACTAAACAAGAACTGATAAACTTCTATAAATCAGGAATACGACTTATTCAATTGTAGAAAATTAAAACTAGTAAAGCTATGCCCGAGAATGGAGACATTTTAGCTTACTCCTCCGTAACACATACTTCTGTCATGCTTGTGAGCCTCTCAAACACATAAAGTTTCATTGCCTTCGTCATAAAATATGCAATTTGATCTTGTGTAGCATAGTAATTGAGCTGAATGACACCATCATTCACCAATTCTCTTAATAATGAAATCTAACATGAATATGTTTTCTCCAACCATGCATCATTGGATTCCTTGACAATTTTATGGTAGAGCTGTTATCACAAAACATAATTGTACTTTCTTCTTGCTGAAAACCATTTTCAGCCAATATGTTCCTGAGCCACACTGCCTGACACGCACCAAATGCTACAAAAACAAATTATGCTTTTATTGTGGACAGAGTTACTATTGATTGCTTATTGGACACCCACGATACTGCTCACTCTCCAAGCATGAAAACATAACATGAGGTGCTTTTACAATCATCAACATCCCATACGTAATCATTGTCCACATATCCAACCAACTTCTGTTTTCCTCCAAATACTGAATTCCAAAGTCACGTGTTCCTTATATGTACCTTCAGAATTCTCTTTGCTACTGACACATTTTATTCATTTGGGTTCTCCATTTATCTACTAGCCAAATTGACTAAGTAAATTAAATCTGTTCTTGTTGCAATTAAGTACCTTACGCTACCAACGAGTTGTTTAAAATTTTCTCATGCTCCTGCTTTCTTTAATTTGGTTGCTGGAGCCATAGGATTTCTTACTGAAATGCATTCTTCCATACCATACTTCTTCAAGGTCCCTTCAGCGTATTTCTTGGGGCTAATGAAGATTCCCTTCTCATCTTGATCAATCACTTCTACTCCTAAGAAGTATATCATTTTTCCTAGACCTGTCTTTGAGAATTATTTCATCGTCGAGTCTTTTTGAACTTCTGAAGCATCTCTGTTGAATTTCCTCTATATATAAGATCATAAATGTAAAGACTTATTACCAAACAGCACTTTTCTTCCTTCTTCACGAATAGAGTGTGTTCACATTAACACTTTTCAAAACCTAACTGCAGAAAGAACTTCTCAACGCGGCTGTACCAAGCTCTAGGAGCTTGTTTTAAGCCATCCAAAGCTCTTTTCGGCTTATTAATTTTCTCCTCTTGACCACAGATGACAAATCCTTTGGGCTGTTCTACAAGCAATTCTCCCATCAACTCTCCATGTAAGGAAGCGCTCTTGACATTGAACTAAAAGACATTCCAACCATTTTCTGCAATTGTACCCAGAATTACTCTTGCAGTATTCCATCTGGCTACTGGAGTAAATGCCTCATGAAAATCTACACTTTGTTATTGATGATAATCCTTTACAACGAATCTCGCCTTGAACTTGTATAACTCTCCATTCTCGTTGAGTTTTTTATTAAAAACCCACTTTACCCTAATCACTTTAACTCCTCGCATATCAACCAATTTCCAAGTGTTGTTCTCTTCTATGGAGGCAATCTTCTTCTCCATATTCTTTCTCTATACTTCAAGTTTAGCGGCTTCCTCAATGCTTTATGGATCCTCCGATTATATGCACATAGTGTGAATTTTACTTTGTTATTCTTCTACCAAAAAACGTGCATCTCCAGTGTCAAAGTCTTTCAACCAGACTGGCCTTCTAGTTGTTCTCTTTGAACTTTCTCTTACAGGTTTTGGAATTCTTGCAATTGGTGGTACTTCTTCTGCCAAGGCATTGTCACATTCTAGTTGCATTGGTACTTCTTCTATACCGGTGTTCTCATCTTCTGCAAATACAGTTTCATCCTTCTCGGATGCACCTTCAGATTCCTCCCAAACAAGCTCTTTTTCTTCTTGGTTACTGTCCCAGCCCTAGCATTAGCTCTCATTGATGCGTATCAGGTTTTAACCCTAAGCTATCTACTGCAAGTGCACATCAAATCGAGTAGTAATTTAGGGATCGTATCCACGAGGACCAAGTTATCAATCTATCAATTCTGGAACTAAATTAGAGCTAAGACAAATAGAAGGTTGTTTGTAAACTAAATCAAAATAGAACTAACGATTAACAATAAATGATTAAAACACCAAGCTTAGGAAGTTCTTCTGGAAACAAGGAATTCGAACCAGGAAACTATTCATGAAACATTCATTCAACAATCTCAACTCAGTCATAAATTTATAACCAACCCCACTCTCGTGGTATCAATCACTATATCCAACAACCTAGTGGTCTTAACTCTCGTTGGTACCAGGAAACTAATATGCATTATCGATCAGATCTGATAAGTCTATAGTCAACCTTAATATCAGCTATCGCGGTTAAGGATTGATTGCTCACCTAAACAGGATCCCATTTCCTAACAAGCTTTTGGAATGTTAGGTAATCTAAGATCATAGATTAGTTAGTTACTCTAATCTAAGACTTAAGTATATCAATTAGGTGGACACATCAAGTAATTCCTATTTGTTCCTAATTCATAAATTCCCTGCAACCCTAGAAAATCCTAAACTTGATTGGAGAATTACTCAGAAATGGTGAAGAAAAAAATCATATTGCAAATTATATTAAAAAGCATAAAAGTAAATTGTATTGAAATAAGAGGGTTCAGAATTCTTCTTCAATGGTGTAAGGATCAAAATCTCTCTCTCAAAATCTCTAATACATGTTGTTCTCACGTAATCAATCTCTCTCTAAAACATAATGAAAATTGGTCTTATTTGTCCTTGTCAGCTTCATTGATCGATCGATCAAGGCCAATTGCTTGATTTTCAATAAGTGTTGGTCGATTAGTAGATCGAGCGTGTTATCATTTTATTGTTTTCAACTGATTGGTTCTTTAACAACTCAAAGAATGAAAGCATAAGTGGCTTCATTGGAACAAAATTTTCGATCCTTGGCCAAATTTTACATTGCTTCAACTTTGTTTTATAGTTACTTCAGAATCTTAAAACATTCGAATATCTAAGAGAGGAGAACCATACTCACACAGATAAGTCTTTTAGGACTGAAAAGAGGAATCCGCTCCAATGTATACCAAGCCCCTTGACAAGAAAATTAAGTCGAGTTAAGGTTGAAATGAGCATAGATTCTTTGAATACCTGAGAAACAATATGTGTAATTGAGAAGATGTTGTGTCTCTAGGTTTTCCAATAGTCAATCGATTCCTGACAAACAAACATTGATGGTACTTAGTTCATGACATGCAATAATCCTCAAAAATCATAGTTCTAAGCAATCGGTTTATAGGCATCAAAAAACCAACAAGTAATCAAAAAGTGCATTAGTAACAACGAACATCCTCCCCTAGACTTATTTCACACCGTCTCGGTGTAAGAACAAGATTGAAATAGAATGTTTCGCATAGAAGGAACAAAGATCAGATGTATCAAAAGAAGGGAAGAACAACGGTGAACCTGTACCCATGATCGATTAATCTCCACCTGTGAGCGATCGATCATGGTGTGAGCGAGTTGTAGATCGATCCAAAATTGATCTACAAACCAAACGCATGGAGCCTAGTCTCGCAGATCGATCGATCCGGTCATCGCATTCGATCGCACGGTAACGTGCACACTTATTTTTATCCATGATTGGTCGATCGTGTGTCTGATCGATCGATCTCTTCCCGATTTCCTGAAACCAACAAAAAACAGCAAAAACAGGAACTAAATAATGCAAAACGAAAACTGAAAACTTACTAGTGGGTTACCTCCCACTCAGCGCTTGTTTAAAGTCATTAGCTTGACTTGAAGTTCCGTAGTTCAATGGAAGATCATTCAAAGATATGGAAGTGTCATTGCCAGTGTCCATATCAGCAAAGTAATGCTTCAAACGTTGGCCATTTACAATGAACTCGCCTCCCTTTTTATCAAACAATACTACAGCTCCATAAGGACGTACTTCCTTGATGGTGAAAGGTCCTGGCCACCTTAACCTAAGCTTTCCAGAGAAAAGTCTCAAACGAGAATTAAACCAAATTACTAAATCATTAGGAGCAAAACTCCTATTAAGGATGCACTTATCATGTGCTGTCTTAGTCCTTTCTTTGTAGATCCTTGTATTGTCATAGGCTAAGTGTCTGATCTCTTCTAACTCCTTTAACTGCAAGGTCCTTTGTTCGGCTGCCGGCTTGATATCATAGTTCAAATGTTTGATAGCCCAATTCGCCTTGTACTCAAGCTCAACTGGAAGGTGACAAGACTTCCCATAGACCAGATGGAATGGGGTTCTACCCAATGGAATCTTGTAAGCTGTCTTGTATGTCCAAAGAGCTTCATCGAGTTTTGAAGACCAATCCTTCTTTGTCGAACAAATAGTTTTCTATAGTATGCTTTTGATTTCTCGGTTTGAAACTTCAACCTGTCCACTGTCTGAGGATGATATGGTGTAGCCACTTTGTGATGAACCCCATACTTCTTTGGAAGACCCTTGAATGTCTTGTTTAGAAAGTGAGAACCGTTATCACTGATGACAACTTGTGGAACACCGAACCTAGGGAAAATAACGTGCTTGAACATCTTCAATACAACCTTAGCATCATTCGTTGGGCTGACCAGCACCTCTACCCACTTGGAAACGTAATCAACCACTACAAGTATGTACTGATTACCTAAAGAAATAGGGAAAGGTCCCATGAAGTCAACTTCCCAAACATCGAAGACTTCAACTTCGAGTATGAAGTTCTGAGGCATCTCATTCCTCTTGCTAATGTTCCCTTGTCTTTGACATAAATCACATCTTGAAATAAAAGCATGAGCATCCTTGAACATAGTTGGCCACCAAAAACCAGCCTGTAGAACTTTCGAAACTGTTTTGAAGGTTGCAAAGTGTCCTGCATAAGAAGAACCATGACAATGAAACAAGATCCCTGAAATATCATCCTTGGGTACACATTGTTTGAAAATCCCATCAGCACACTACTTGTAAAGATAAGGTGCATCCCAATAGTAGTGTATGATGTCAAGAAGAAACTACTTCTTCCTATAACCGTAAAACTCGGGAGCCTCAACCTCTGTAGCCAAATAGTTAGCAATCTCAGCAAAACCATGGTGTTCCTAAAACTCACAGAATCCTAGAAGAGGGACGAGCTGGTATCGATGTGGTATGAATAGAGTAGACTTGTTCTTCTAGCAAACTATCATCCAAGGGTACACTATCATTCACCCTAAGCCATGACAAGTGATCAGCCACTCTATTCTCTATGCCTCGTTTGTCTCGGATCTCAAGATCGAACTCCTGAAGGAAGAGAACCTATTGAAGAAGTCTAGGTTTAGCATCCTTCTTGGAGAGTAGATACTTCAATGCTGCATGATCTGTGTGAACAATCACCTTAGAACCAACCAGACATGATCTGAATTTTTAGAATACAAAGACAATATCTAACAATTCCTTCTCAGTTGTAGCATACTTCCTTTGAGCATCATCTAAAGTTCGACTTGCAGTTTCTTGTCCTTTCTCTGACCCAAAACAGCCCCAATTGCATATTCACTTGCATTACACATGATCTCAAACGGCAAGTCCCAATCTGGTGGCTGCACAATCGGTGCACTCACTAAAGCTCCCTTCAATGTATGGAAAGCTTCTTCACATTCCTTAGTGAAATCGAACTTGACATCCTTACATAGCAATTGTGTCAAAGGTCTGGCCAGCTTCGAGAAATCCTTAATGAACCGTCTATAGAACCCGGCATGGCCTAAAAACTCCTCATATCCTTCACTGTAGTTGGCGCTTTCAGGCTGGTCATGATCTCGATTTTGGCTTTGTCAACATCTATACCATTCCCAGATATCTTGTGTCCTAAAACAATCCCATCTCTAACCATGAAGTGGCAGTTCTCCCAGTTCAACACAAGGTGTTTCTCCTCACATCCTTGAAGTACCGTGCAAAGATTAGAAAGACAACCAGCAAAAGAAGAACCATATATAGAGAAATCATCCATAAACACTTCCATAATATCCTCAATTATGTCAGTAAACATACATATCATGCATCTCTGAAAAGTTGTTGGTACATTACACAAACCGAATGGCATTCTGCGATAAGCAAAGGTGCCATAGGGACATGTGAATATGGTCTTCTCCTGATCGTGTGGATGAATGGGAATCTAAAAGAAACCTGAATAATCATCTAGAAAACAGTAGTAAGAGTGATTTGCCAATCTTTCAAGCATTTGATCGATGAAGAGCATTGGAAAGTGATCCTTTCTAGTCGAAGAATTTAAGTTCCTAAAATAGATACACATCCTATGTCCTGTAACAGTCCTAGTATGTATCAATTGAAATTTTACGGACTGTAATTAAGATCATGTTATTCCAGATCTTGATCATTCACCATTGATAAAGAAACGCACTTGGTGTATATATTATATGCAATATATTTTCAACGAAAAATGCAATATATTAAGTGTAACACCCTAACTCATTAAAACCGCGTACCACGCTTTCTGGTTTGGCTTTGGCCAATTCTTGTTCTATTATTCACTAAGTCAAAATTTTGATTATAATGATGTGACAAGCCCAAACAATTCGTAAAACTCGGTTTCATTCTTATTCATAACTAAAATTCAAGGTTCCGTAAACATCAAGACATAAACTTAACATATTGAAATTAGTACTAAACTTCAAGTTCAATCTTAAATAATAGAAAACAGACTCCCAAACCCATCCTTAGTTCCATCTCCTCTCCGTCCCACCTTGGCCTCGCTCCTATTAGTCATATTCTCGATCATTGGTTGAATCATTACCTACAATCACGCAGATTGCATAAGCAAAAGAATTGCTTAGTGGTTCGGTCATCCCGTCCCACTAGGCTATAACCAGAACACGCATTCAATAACAAATCAAATCAAATCATAGAACAATCATTAATCAGAGCTTCCTCAAATAATCAGTTTGACTACCCGGGGTACATCCGAATCAGCCAAAATAATCTTTGAGTCAAGAATAACATTCATATTATTTCATAGTTTCAGGTCCGAACCCTAAGGTTCACATGTCACAGGTCACAAACCACACGGTTCACAGGTCATAGATCTGAACACTAAGGTTCCCAAGTCACATATCACAAACCACACGGTTCTTAATCACAATATCGACTCACATGTGATCCTTCCATTCACAATCAATCATTCAACCTAACCATTCTAAGATTCCACTTAACCTATTACCAAACACGGATCTAGGTCAACCTCACGGTCACGAATTCACATGGTTTTCAATCACAATTTCGACCCACATGGTCCTTCCATTCACATTAAATCATTCAACCTAACCATTCTAAAATTCCACTTAACCTATTACCAAACACAAAATTCTAGGTCAAGTCCCCACGGTCACGAACTCACACGGTTTTCAATCACAATGTTGACCCACATGGTCCTTCCATTCACAATTAATCATTCAACATAACCATTCTAAGATTCCACTTAACCTATTACCAAACACAAAATTCTAGGTCAAGTCCCCACGGTCACAAACTCACCTTTGCCTTAGATTTTTTGGGTTCCTTTTTACTCTATGGGGTTCGACTTGCCAGCCTAGCAAAACCTTGAACTCAATTCAACCTTTTCCTTGTCTCAATCTGATCGATCTCTCTCAGCCTCCTTCAAGTTCTCTCTCTCTTAATTCTAGGTTAACTTTTGCGGATTTTCCTTTTTAGGGTGGTTTTAAGCACCTATTTATAACCCTTAGGGTAACCTAATCCTAGCCCTAATTCATTTAGTTGGACCGGGCTAAAATCCATTAAAAATAATCCACGGTCCAAAACACATCAATTCTGGTTGTTTTACCCTTAGGCCACCCGTTTGGACACATACCAAACCCTTGTCCGAACGAGGACCCTTGTCCGAACATAGACATCTCATGTCCAAATGCGGACCAGACTCGTCCAAACGCAGACCAAACTTGTCCTAAACCTTAAACATTGTCCAAAACTAGACACAACATGTCCGAACGTCCTAGGTTTATGTCCGATCTTGGATAAATCATGTCCAAACGATTGTGCGGTCCGATATAGACCGTGCAGTCCGATCCACTTAGTTCTATCAAAATCCTAGGTTCCTGTCCAAAATTTCTTCCTTAGCTTATTTTTTATGTTTAAATCTGATTTTCATCATCCCTTAGGCATCCAATTCCTTTCCTTTTCCAGAACATACCTATTAGCCATGTTTGGTTCGCTTGTACATATCACATCCACGTACTGCTCCTAGTGTATTCTCGGGTTAGGTGAACGTGGCCGTTACAATTCTCCCCCACTACAGAGGATTCGTCTTTGAATCTAAGTTGTGGATGGTCCAACCATCTTGTGTGTCAAACAAATTTGGCAAATTTTCCCTCATTCTAAGTTCTGGTTCCCAAGTAGTATCAAGTTCCCCATCACAATCCAATTCAATTTGCACCATTCGGGTTTTCTTCCTACAATCCACTTTGATCTTTCTATCTAGGATTTGGACTGGATTCCCTTTATTTGTCAAGTTCTCTCTTAAGTTCTGTGGGGTTCCCTCAAAAACTTGTTCTCCACTTCCTAAGCACTTCTTTAACATTGAGACATGTAACACATTGTGAAACGTTTCTAATTCTATGGGCAACTCAATCCTATATGCCACTTTTCAAACCCTTTCCAGAACCTTATAAGGCCCCATGTACCTTGGTGCCAACTTAGCTGATCGCATAGTCCTTTCTTTCCCTTTATACGATACGGTTTTGAGGTAAACCAAGTCACCTACTTTGAACTCAAGTGCTTTCCTTCTCTTGTCCGCATAGCTCTATTGTCTATCTTGAGCTGTTTTCATGTTGAGCTTAACCATTCGGATATTTTCAGTTGTGTCAATGAAGTCTCTCACATAGACACTACGCTCCCCCACTTGTGTCCAACATAATGGGGTTCGGCAAGCCCTTCCATACAATGCCTCATATGGTGACATTCCAATACTAGCATGGTAAATATTATTATAAGCAAATTCAGCCAAAGATAAGTGTTCTTCCCACTTACCTCCCCAATCCAACACACTTGCTCGCAACAAGTACTCAAGTGTTTGGATTATCTTTTCAGATTGTCCATCCGTTTGCGGGTAATAGGCTGTACTTATGTGGACCTTTGTCCCTAACTTAGTTTGAAGAGCTTTCCAAAAGCTAAAACAAACTCAGTGTCCCTATCCGAGATAATACTTGCGGGTGCTCCATGCAACCTAACGATCTCTCTTACATAGATCTCGGCCAACCTTTCAGTCCTATCTGTTCTNTCCTATATGTTCTATTGACTGCAAGAAATTATGCGGACTTTGTCAACCTGTCCACTATTACCCATATTGAATCCTTTTTATCACACATAGGCAATCCTGTGATGAAGTCCATTGTTATCATATCCCATTTTCATTCTAGGATAGGTAAACTTTGCAATAATCCACTAGGAACTTGATGTTCAGCCTTAACCAATTCGCAAGTTGGGCATTCAGATACCCACTTAGCCACATCACGTTTCATTCCTGTCCAATGATAGTACCTTTTTAAGTCACGATACATCTTTGTAGATCCCGGATAGATTGCTAACTTAGACCTATGTGCCTCCTTAAGGATTTCATCCTTTAATCTCTGATCATTAGGAACACACACACGACCATTAACCAAAATAGTCCCATTGTTAGAAGTTTGGTATTCAATTCTATCATTCCCTGTGGCCTTTTTCAAGTTCCCACCTTTTTCTTGAGCCATCCGGACTCTAGTTAACAAATCAGCTTGATCCGCAGCCCCCAAGCCTATGGCTTCCTCTTCTATTGTTAAGGCCGACAAACATAAGGTTCCAACCATGTCTACCAATCGTTCCAACTCCCTCTCTGAGTCTATGTCCACACGTTTCCTACTTAATGCATCTGCAACCAAGTTTGCTTTACCCACATGGTATTCTATGACCAAGTCATATCAGCTATGAGTTCCATCCATCTTCTTTGCCTTAAGTTCAGATCTAGTTGAGTAAATATGTACTTCAAACTCTTATGATTCGTGAATACTTGGACCTTCCCACCATAAAGATAGGATTGCCAAATCTTAAAGGCAAAAACAACCACAGCCAATTCCAAGTCATGAGTGGGATAGTTCACCTCATGTTTCCCCAATTGTCGTGATGCATAAGCAATCACATTCCCATGCTGCATCAACACACAGCCCAATCCCATTCGTGATGCATTTGTGTACACCACATACGGTTCATTTGGTTCCGGCAATGCCAAAACCGGAGTACTAGTCAACATATCCTTGAGTTTTGTGAAGCTCTCTTCACATTCCTCGGTCCAAATAAGAGGGACATCCTTCCCTGTAAGTTGAGTCATAGGCTGAACCATCCTTGCAAAGCCTTTCACGAACCATCTATAGTAACCAACCAATCCAAGAAAACTCCTTACCTCCAATGCGTTTAAGGGTTTAGGCCAACTCGAGATTACTTTATCTTTTCTGGATCCACAGACACTCCTTTGTCCGAGACCACATGACCCAAGAATCCTACTTCCCTTTGCCAAAAGCTACACTTACTTAGTTTGCTAAACAATTTGTTTTCCTCAGAGGACTTAGAATACACCAAGTTTTCATCTATGAAGATGATCACAAACTTGTCCAAGAATTCTCTAAACACATTGTTCATTAGTTTCATGAAGGCAGCTGGTTCATTGGTCAGCCCAAATGGTATAACCAAAAACTAATAGTGTCCATACTGTGTTTGAAATGCGGTTTTCCGAATGTTATGTTCCACAATTGGGATCTGATGATAACCTGAAGCCAAGTTAATTTTTGAGAACCATGTAGCACCTCTAAGTTGATCCAACAACTCATCCACTCGTGGGAGAGGGTACTTGTTCTTTACCGTCACTCTATTCAATCCACGGTAGTTAATACACAACCCGAAGGTTCCATCCTTCTTGTTCACAAACAGCACTAGTGCACCCCATGGTGAACTACTCGTTCTTATAAACCCCTTATCCATTAGTTCACTAAGCTGTCTTTTCAACTCAGCCATCTCCGCTGGCGCCATCCAGTATGGTGCTTTGGAGATAGCGCTGTTCCGGGTTCTAGTTAAATCATGAATGGATCAGACCATTTTGATGGTAAATCCGTGACTGCTGCAAACACGAATTCGAACTCATTCATGTCTGGAATGTCCTTGCGTTCTGTTTCTGGTCCAACTTCAACAATTGAGATTGTAACTAAGTATGCCTCACAGCCCTTCTCGAGCATCCGTTCCGCTTGGATAGCCGAGACAATCAAGCTACCTGAAGTGGGTTGGATTCCCGTATACACCAACCAATTCTCTTCATTCTCAAACTCAACTCTACCATAATAACAATATATGTGTGTCTTGTACTTCCCAAGCCAATCCATTCCTAAGATCACATCATATAGTTCCACTTCACAAATCACTAGGTCAGTTGGCATGTTCACTCCTTATATGAGCACGGAGACGTTCCCAACATCCCCTAAGGCATCCATTATTTTTCCACCAGCTGTTCGGACTAACAACCCACTACTTACTCCATGTTCATTCTTAAATTTACCAATACCAATCATTCTTGGGTGCACAAAACAATGTGACGCCCCGGAATCAAAAAAAAAATGGGTTTCCACACCACCCATAATCACGGTTCCTACACATTAGCTCTTCTTTCCATTACGGGTACTAACTATATACAGTTGCCACATTATCTAAGTTAATAACCTCTATTAACTTAGCTCGATTCACAGAACACATATCACACTTACCGCGAGACCTTGGCATGAGGAGTGTGGATATCATTCTTCTAACCCATTCATACACTTTCCAACTATCCTAGAATCAACCTGGCTCTGATACCAAATTGTAGCACCCCAACTCATTAAACCCACGTACCATGCTTTCTGGTTTGGCCTTGGGCAGACCAAACAATTCACCAATTCTTGATACATTATTCACTAAGTCAATATTTCGATTATAATGATGTGAAAAGCCCAAACAATTCATAAAACTGGGTTCCATTCTTATTCATAACTAAAATTCAAGGTTTCATAAACATCAAGAGATAAACATAACATATTGAAATCGGTACTAAACTTCATGTTCAATCTTAAATAACATAAAACGGACTCCCAAACCCATCTCTAGTTCCACCTCCTCTCCGTCCCACTTTGGTCTCGCTCCTATTAGCCACTTTTTCGATCATTGATCGAATCATTACCTACAATCACGCAAATTGCATAAGCAAAAGAATTGCTTAGAGGTTCGGTCATCCTGTCCCACTAGGCTATAACCAGAACACGCATTCAATAACAAATCAAATCAAATCATAGAACAATCATTAATCAGAGCTTGCTCAAACAATCAGTTTGATTACCCGAGGTACATCCGAATCAGCCAAAGTAATCTTTGAGTCAAGAACAACATTCACATTATTTCACAATTTCATATTCGAACCCTAAGGTTCATAGGTCACAAACCACATGGTTCACAGGTCACAGATCCAAACCCTAAGGTTCGCAAGTCACAGATCACGAACCACACATTTCACAGGTCACATCTCCGAACACTAAGGTTCGCAAGTCACAGATCACAAACCACATGGTTCTCAATCACAATATCGACCCACATGGTCCTTCTATTCACAATCAATCATTCAACCTAACCATTCTAAGATTCCACTTAACTTATAACCAAAAACGGATCTAGGTCAACCTCACGGTCACGAACTTACACGGTTTTCAATCATAATTTCGACCCATATGGTCCTTCTATTTACAATTAATCATTCAACCTAAGCATTCTAAGATTCCACTTAACCTATTACCAAACACAAAATTCTAGGTCAAGTCCCCACGGTCACAAACTCACACGGTTTTCAATCACAATTTCGACCCACATGGTCCTTCCATTCACAATTAATCATTCAACCAAACCTCTAGGATTCCACTTAACCTATTACCAAACACAAAATTCTAGGTCAAGTGCCCATGGTCACAAACTCAACTTTGCCTTAGACTTTTTCAGGTTCCTTTTTACTCTACGGGGTTCGACTTGCCAGCCTAGCAAAACTTTGAACTCAATTCAACCTTTTCCTTGCTTTAATCTGATCAATCTCTCAGCCTCCTTCGAGTTCTCTCTCTCTTAATTCTAGGTTAACTTTTGCGATTTTTCCTTTTTAGGGTGGTTTTAGGTACCTATTTATAACCCTTAGGGAAACCTAATCCTAGCCCTAATTCCTTTAGTTGGACCGGCCTCAAACCCATTCAAAATAACCCATTCACATACCAAACCCTTGTCCGGACGAGGACCCTTGTCTGAAAGTGGACACCTCATGTCCAAACGCAGATCAGACGTGTCCAAACGCAGACCAAACTTGTCCTAAACCTTGAACATTGTCCAAAACTAGACACAACATGTCTGAACCTCCTAGGTTCATGTCTGATCTTGGACCAATCATGTCCGAACGACCGTGCGGTCCGATCCAGACCGTGTAGTCCGATCCACTTGGTTCTGTCCAAACCCTAGGTTCTTGTCCAAAATTCCTTCTTTAAATATGATTTTCATCATCCCTTAGGCTTCCAATGCCTTTCCTTGGCCAGAATGCACCTATTGGCCATGTTTGGTTCGCCCATATGTACTGCGTCCACGTACTGCTCCTAGTGCATTCTCGGATCGGGCAAACGTGAGTGTTACATTAAGTCAGTTATTGCTGAAAAAAAACAAATAAATCAAAGAAAGATATCTGCTTAACCTAAAGTTGTACACATGTTCGTAATGGTTCAAGAGGCTGTCCACTTAATGAGGCATAAGAAATTATGTAATTATTGGGTATTGTTGAAAATTAATCTCGAGAAAGGTTATGACCGTGTCACATGAGATTTTCTTGAGGATGCTCTTTATGCACCTAATTTTCCATGACCTTGCGTCCAATGGATTATGACTTGCGTTGCAGATCCATCTATGCGTGTATTTGGAATGGGGATTTGTCGTAGGCTTTCAAACCTCGATGAGGGCTTTGGTAGGGGTATCTGATTTCACCTTATTTATTTGTGCTAGGTATGGAACGTCTTTGTCACTTGATAGATGATTCAGTTGCATTGAAGGAATGGAAACCAGTCCGACTATCTCATGGTATACCGCCATTATCACATATTTGTTTTGCAGATAAATTGATTCTTTTCGTAGAGGCAACAGTGCAACAAGTTCAAGTTATTCGTAAGGTCCTGGATAATTTTGTACTGCTTCAGTGCAAAAAGTGAGTTTGGAAAAATCAAAGATCTTCTTCTCTCATAATGTGAGCAGAGATTTATTTTATGAGATTAGCTCGTTAAGTTGTATTAAAGCAACTAAGGAGCCGGAAAAAGATTTAGGTTTGTCAGTGCTGCATAAGAAAATGAAAAAGGATACCTTTAGTGAAGTCCTAGCTCATGCTTCATCACGGCTTGCTAGGTGGAAAAGTCGATGTCTAAGTTTTGCTGGAAGGCTTACATTTACAAAAGCAGTGTTGAATTCACTTCCTGTGCATGCGATGAACACGATATGTCTACCAAAGAGGACTTTGAGAGCTTGATAAAATCACTAGATCCATCTTATATGGGAGTAGTCCTGGTCAAAGGAAACAACATCTAGTATCTTGGGATTGAGTTTTTTTACCTTGGAGAGAGGGGTGATCAGGTATATACCATGCGGAGGAGATGAATCTCTCCTTAATATCTAAGTTGGGATGGCAATTAATTCAAGGGGATAATAAGTTATGGACTTATGTAATTCATAGTAAATACCAAGTGAAAGATGTTTGTGATAGCACATGGTTAGCGATAAAGGACAACTAGTCGTCGACTTGGAGAAGCATTGTGCTAGGTCTTCATGAGGTTGTGTTTCTGAATATCCGCTGAGTCACTGGGGATGGTCAAAACATTAGATTCTGGTCAGATATGTGGCTTATCGAGACTTCTTTATCACAGATTACTAGTTCCTCTGTTTCTGAATACTCATTGAGGTTATGTGTGGGTGAGCTTTGGGAGAATGTTTCGGGTTGGAAGTTCAATTTTATTGCTCCATTTGTGGATCCAAATATTATTTGAAGCTTAAGTATATGGTGATTGATAAGTTCACAAGGGCATGGATCAGATTTCTTGGATTGATACTTCGAACAGTTGCTTCTCAGTGAGCTAAGCATACCGTTTACTCATGTCATGTTTGTCTTCTCGCCAAATGATTTCCCGTTTTTATGATAAGTTTTGGCATGTTCAAGCACCTAAAAGGGTGGGAGTATTCTTATGGCTCATCTCACATCAGTGCATTATGACTAAGCTAGAGCGCCATAGATGACATCTATCAGACTCGAGGGTATTCATGGTTTGTCATGGTGGTGATGAATTTATTTTGCATGTGTTAAGAGATTGTACAACAGCTTTGGATGTCTGGAATCGAATGGTTCCTCCACGCAAACGTCAAGCATTCTTTTTGGATTCAATTCTGGAACGGTTATTTACAAATTTAAGTGATGATGCACTAGTAGCAGAAAGCCCATGGTCGACAATTTTTGCAATGGGTATTTGGTGATGTTGGAAGTAGAGATCTGTTTTTGTGTTTGAGAGTCCAAGTAAGTGTCGTGATAGATTCGTTTTCTTCGGGATATCTGCAAAGAGGTATCTCAGGTATTTAATAATTCTCGACACATTACTCATAGCTTCACAAGAAGAGAAAGACAAATATCATGGATTCAACAAAAAATGATGGTTTTGGCTTCGTTCATCATCATCTTCTTTCTAAGCGAAAGTAATGAAGGTATAAAGTTGCAAAATGGATTATGTGGCCTTTTGCCATGAAAGAGAACATCACTATTTTCAATTACTAAAGAGAAATGAGAAGTTTGATTGTATACTACTGTATGGTCGATGTTTTAGATCAGACAAAAATTCTGCATTCATAACATGAACATGCCGGTTGAATCCTCTACAAATAACGACTCTGTTTGCTTCTATTTGATTTCATAGAAAACAGAAAAACTCTTAAAACTCCTAAAATCACCTAATGTTTACAATAAATCTCCTACAATCACCAAGTAATTTTTAAAAATAAAATTAAAAATCCAACTTAAATCATTTCAAGTATCCTAACATTTTTTTAATTTTCTCCAAATCTGTCAAAATCTAAATTTTATCAAATTTCTTAAAGTTTTACTTTTAATACACCTTCTTAGGCTGCACGTGGCATTTACTCTAGTGGCAGATTGTAAGTCCACTAAAGACAGGCCCACTTGTACATTTAGGGATCGAGTCTCACCGCCAATATTATGTAAGAACTTGACAAATAAACCGCCAGTTGTAACTTAATGTTGACATAAAGAAATACACCTTCTTAGGGTTTTAGACTATATGGAAAATTCACCATTTAAAATAGAGTGAATTAGCCTAATATACATAAAAGTTTTGGAAATAAAGTACCTACCTAATCAGTTTTTTAATTTAGAAACTACCATTGGGCTATTGTGTTAAATAACATAAGTGTCCTCAACCCAGGATTAAATGCAGGGACAAAGCATATAATGTTCTGTCTTCGATTGTTACCCTATAATATATATTTTATCATGATAATTCGTATATTGCTTGCTAACATATATAGTACGTGTTAATATATTTATTATCTGTTGACATAGATATATTACCAGGTAATATATATCTTACGTGGATAAAGCATTTGTTATCTACTAACTTAAATTTAGAATTCGTTAATACATTTGTTATTTGCTAAGTAATTTATGTAGTCTGCGGTAATTATTTATTCTTTGTTAACTTATATAAATTACACAGGTAAAACATTTAGTTTCTGTTTATTACCTAGGTAACATTTTTATTATCGGCTAACTTAAAATGTAGTACATGTAATACATTTACTAATTTTTTAACTCGTATATATATATATATATATAGTACCTGTTAAATCAATTATTATCAGCTAACTTATGTGTTGTACCCATAAAAACATATATCAACAGGGTAATATAAATATTATCTGCTAACTTATGTATTTTACCCTTTAAAGCATACATTACTAGGATAACATAAACATTATATATCTGCAACCTATATATATTTCCCGTTTAGCCATATATTAGAGTTAATAAATTTACTTGGTAACATATTTATGACCTGGCAACAAAATGTATAATTTTGAATGAATAATAAAATTTATTATTGGAAATCAAGGTAACGATTGCAAAGAAATCGCTCATTGGCGAAGCATTATAATCACCACCAATTCTCTTAGTCATTAGTGATACACTATTGAACAAAGGTAAGTATTATGAGAGTTGTTGTTTCCTTCATTGGATCTAGGTGTTTTTGCAAAGGTAAAGTCAAAAGGAGCAGCTGAATATCAAGTGGAAAAGCAAAATTTCAATTATTCTCATAATTTAACTTCTCACCATTTTAAATCAAAGTCGAAGATCAAACTAGGAAAAAAAATTGCAAATCAATGAAGGTGATGAAGTTTATCTCTTAACGATGAAGAAAATAGGAAAAGGAGAGAGTCTAAAGGAAAAATAAGCATGAGAAAACGTGAGAAAAAATGGCAAAAAGGACATAAACATCATAATAGTAACATGTGTTAGAACTATGATTTTAACATAAGATAATGAGCATAATTTATGTGTAATTACATATTAAAATCAAAGAAAATTTAAATAAGAAATATTTGATCAAACTATGCAACTTGGAAAAAATTGTCAAAAACATTCTTAGTGGGTTAAATCATAATTGGTTTTAGGCAATTTAAGAAACAATTCAATTGGATTAGATCCAAATTGGTTGTGACCTTCTCAAGCAAGTATTGACTTTTGGGCCAGCAAATTCGTAAGGCCCATTGAAGGCTGAGAATCAAGGAGTTTGCCCTAGCCACCTTCCTTGCTCTTCCAAGTTCAACGGAAAATCAAAGATATTCAATGTCTTGATCTTCCTCATTAATTATGGGCATTAATTCAAATCAATTAGATGCCTTATGATTGATCCTATAAGAAGAAGAAAACATTCTTCAAAACTAGACACTCGATTTTCTCATCTTATTTTTGTAAGTTTCAATGTTTTTGTTGTGAGTTCAAAGTAGATTGTATAGGTTCATAGATTCTACAATTTGGTGAGGAAATCGTGGTTTATGATGATTGTATCCTCGTATTCAAGCTTCTCTATCACCGCCTCACTGCGGTATATTCATTGGATTCAGGACAAAGATCTAATCTCGACTTCATCGTCTTCTCTTTTTCTGGATTTTATTTCAATCTTAATTTTGTATTTTTTAAGCTTTTTTAATCCGAATTTAGAATTGTAATCGTGTAAAATCACTTTAGTGACTTCAAAATAAAGAGGCTAACCGTCTGAATCCAATGAATCCGATTGATTCAGATTATTAATCGCTCGTTTTTAAATTCGCAAATAAACTCGTTTTTTCCAGATTTTAGGGTTCTTCGTGTTCTTGAAATTTGATCATTTAGATCCAAATGAGAGAAGTAATTCGACACTCAGTTTTGTTAGTGGTTAAACCTGGTTCAAGTTAAGTGAACTGGATTCAGTTATAAGATCTATTTAACCAAAAGTTAATTGGCTGGTTCAAAAACCGATTTCTTATAAGTAGATTTATAACCACCATCTCATTTGTTTAATTGATTGTGTAGGTTTTGAAAACCAACATAGATGCAATTGCATTTACGTTGAGAAAGAAAACAAATGTTTTATAATTTCATCTCAATTAGATTACATTCGTCTTTACGTTTACAAATAAACATTTTATTTCACACATTTGCTTATCTTTCAAAAAAAAAACAAAATCAACCTTTATACGTTTTTCTAAATGTTTACGTTTACGTATAATTATATTGTTTTTCTAAATGTTTATGTTTATTTTACCTCCCGACCAAAAAAAAAATATTGTTTCTTTTACCTTGCTTCATTTTATTTATCACGCTTTCTTATCGTCTTGCATTTATTAACTACGTTTCACTACAGTTTTTGTAATATTTTTATTAATTATGATTATGGATACGTGTTTAATTTATGTAACGTTTCCTTCATTATTTTAAATCTGTCCCTTCTCCTTCTAATTCTTCTTAATTTGCCGAATTGCTCTCAGTCTGGTGGTTAGGATGATCCAGCTAATAACTTGGCACCCAGATTCGATTTCTACCTGCTGCATTATGGTAGCTTAAAAAGAGATTTTAAAGGTGGACTTTATGCTATGGATTAGGCCTTGTCGATCCAATATTGATAAAAAAAATTTCTTCTTAATTTTTTCTGTTTATTCACAAAAATTTGACATCGATGATACTCATATGGTCGATTCCGAGATCAACCCCCTTGCACCTAAGCAAATTAATGAGTTGACACCCTCTGTGAGTGGTCTGCCATTAGTTATGCAAGATCTTGTGGTTCCTAATGCCATTTTCACGGCTGAGAAATTCAATGGAACGAATTTTAATGAATGGCAATACAAAATATTGTTTTTTGACAACTCTGAAATTGGCATGGTACTTAGCCGAGGATAGACATGTGCTTCCGGCGGATAATACTAACCCACACGCTTTGGCTAGTGTCCATGCATGGGACCATGGAGATTACCTATGTAATGGGTATATCAAATCTCGTTTGGAAGGTTCCCTTTTTAAGTTCTTTCAAGAGTACAAAACCTCCAAGTCTCTTTGGGAGGCTTTTGAAGCTAAGTACAAGTCGTACAATGTTGGCTCCGGAAAAGTTGCTACTCGCAGATTCCTAGACTTCAAAATGGTGGATTCAAAATCATCATGGAACAAGCCCATGAGCTTTAAATGCTTGTACACGAGCTTGTGAAAGAGGGGATGAAAATCTGAGATTTTCGTTGTGAATTGCTTCATCGAGAAGTTACCGCCAAGCTGAATAGATTTCAAGTGGTATCTGACTACAAGCAAAAGTAACTCACCTTACCAAAATTGGTATCAAGGCTTCAAAATGAGTCTTCCAAACATGAGAAGTCCGATTTGTTTATGGTGGATCTCAATGCCAATATGGCCGAGTACAAGGAAAACGGTAAGGAAAAGGTCGGACCTCCACCTACTGGTTCTAAACATGAGAAAACACCATCAGGTTCAAAGGCTCCCCTTGGCATCAAGAAAACAAACAAGAAGTTTTCTAGGAAGTGTAACTATTGCAAGAAGCTTGGACACAAGACGGCGGACTGTCGTTCTTACCTCAAAGTACAAAACCAAGCTAATCTCACAGAGGCGGATTTGTGTGCGGTTGTCACGGAGGCGCACATGACTGAAGAAAATCCAATGGAGTGGTGGTATAACACGGGTGCTATGACGCACATATGTGTCAACCGTGACTTGTTTAGTACTTACAAGAAGTACACAACCGACTAACATCTTTTGATGGGCAACGTCTCACATTCTAAGGTAAAAGGCGCTGGCAAGGTAATCTTGAAGATTACCTCGGATATGGAGGTTACTCTCCGCGATGTGAAAGTTGTACCCAACATGAGGAAGAATTTGATCTCAGGATCATTGATGAGCAAGTATGGATTTGACATTAATTTTTCATCTGATCAAATTATCCTAAGGAAGAATGGGGTGTTTATTGGGAAAGGTTATGTTTCTAGGAGACTAGTCAAATTGAGTGTTATGAATGTCCATCGTTATGATGAGGCTTCAACCTCTTAATAATGTTGTAACGTTTTCAATAATAATAAGTATTTGTTTGCTTATGTGATTGAGTCTTTATAATAATTGGCACACGTAATTTGGTTATATAAATTCTAAATCAATTGAAAGTTATTGAATTTAAATTTTTATTCCTAAATGTCCAATAAAAAAAGACAAATATGAAATATACGTTTACACGAAGTGTTGCTATGTATATCCTTTTCATAGTAAAGATAAAATTCTGGAAAATACAAAGAATGCAATCTTGAAGTTGAAAATCAACTAAACCAAACTCTAAAAGAGATGATGAACGTTATGCTCCATGAATCTGGTACACCCAAGGATCTATGGGGGAAATCGTCTCTCACATCAAACTACATTTGAATAATATAACATATAAAGCTATGGGCCAAAGGACTTTGGATCGTTGGAAAGGTAAAGTACCTTCGTACAAATACCTCAAAATGTGGGGGTATCTCATGAAAGTTTTGTACGACCTCCTAAAAAGGCAAATATGGGTAGGAAAACCGTAGATTTCATATTCCTCTGTTTTGCACACAATAGTAGTGCTTATCGTCTTTTGATATGGAATTCAGACATTCTTAAAATCTACAAAGATACGATACGGGCGTCTCAAAATGCTTTGTTTTCAAAGATATTCCTATATGGGAAAACCAAGTCTCTGTTACTATAGTACATTGTGATAGTCAATCGGCTATCGCACGTGCACAAAATACTCTATAGTGCTTAATTTGTCTAAAGTAATAGGTTAAAAGCATGTTGACACAACAATGTATATGATGGATACCCAACTTATACGACTAGAGATCCCACGAGATAGGTTCAATGGGACAACTTAGCCATATAGATTGTTATCAAAGCACGACACTACCATTTCATAAACGACATCGTTGTGCGTAGCAATAAATATTAAGGTTAGGCAATGCTTTTAGTGATCATACTATCTTTGACATATTAGTCGAGTCGCAAATGCTACTTCTCAAACCAAAGCTATAACATGAATCACCTAGTGAGTGTGAAATGAGGCTGTTTCTAGGAGAATTTATCTAGGCAAAATTCTATAAGTTCACTCATGAAATTACCAGACAAATATTAACTATGGCTGGTTCAAGGTTAAAAAATACTACCAGCACATATACAGTGAATTTCTTTTGAACCCACGCATCGGTCTAGTCTTTCGTGTCTTTTGAGTTAGTCGAGTCTGTCGTGTCAGTCTGATAAGTTTTTTTTAATTTTATTGTAAATTAATCCATAAACTACTATGGTTGGAATAATTTTTATTCATGTGGAGACTGTTGGAACTATGATTTGAACATAAGATGATGAGCATAATTTATATGTAATTACATATTAAAATCAAAGAAAATTTGAATGAGAAATATTTGATCAAACTATACAACTTGGAAAAAATTGTCAAAAACAATTTTAATGGGCTAAGTCTTAATTGGTTTTAGGTCATTTAAGAAACAACTCAACTGGATTGGATCCAAATTCGTTGTGGCCTTCTCAAGCAAGTATTGGCTTTTGGGCCAGCAAATTCCTAAGACTCATTGAAGGCTCAGAATCAAGGAGTTTGCCCTAGTCACCTTCCTTGCTCTTCCAAGCTCAACGGAAAATCAAAGACATTCAATGTCTTGATCTTCCTCATTAATTATGGGCATTAATTCGAATCAGTTAGATGCCTTACATGGTTATTATCAATCCTATAAGAAGAAGAAAAACATTCCTCAAAAGTAGACACTCGATTTTCTCATCTTATTCTTGTAAGTTTCAATGTTTTTGTTGTGAGTTTAAAGTAGATTGTATAGGTTCATAGATTCCACGATTTAGTGAGGAAATCGTGGTTTATGATGATTGTATCCTGGTATTCAAGCTTCTCTATCACCGCCTTACTGCGGTATATTCATTGGATTCAGGAGAGAGATCTAATCTCGACTTCATCGTCTTCTCTTTTTTCTGGGTTTTATTTCAATCTTAATTTTGTATTATTTAAGCTTTTGTAATCCGAATTTAGATTTGTAATCATGTAAGATCACTTTAATGACTTCGAAATAAAGTGGTTAACAACATGTGAATTATAGAATGTGTAACTAGTTTCTTAATTAAGATAATTTTTGTAAAAATCCACTGCAATTACTCTTTAAAATACAAATGATGCGTAGATGAATTTAAATTTGTCCTTAATTTTTGTTTCTTTCTTAAGTGTCTCTCGATAACATAAGTTTTCTTTTTAAAAATTTTAATTTTGAACATAATTGTTGATGCTAAAACTCAACACTCGTAAATATCGTGGAACTTTGAATCGAATACTTTTATTAGACGAAAATAGATTACAAGTGGAGGTCGAACAAATCTTTTGCTTGACTCCCAAGCTCTAGGGTTTTCTCTCTCTATTTTTCTATATCTCTTTTCGTGAATATGGACTATTATTTATAGGCTTTTAGACCTAGATTTTCGGGGAATATCCTCTCGAGATTCTCTGAGATCTTCTCCTTGATTTCTGGCGAGCATGATGAAGGTTGGTTGCTCGCTTAGTCGGCTACGCTCTTCTCGG
>OVBA01003855.1:0-25965 GCA_900406435.1 Lepidium aucheri
ATACCTTTAACACCCCTTCAAGCTCCGCCCACTTTGGACCATCATCGTGGACTAAACCCATGTCAGACCAGAAATCCCCAACCGCTAAACCCGCATCATTAGGATCAGGTAACCCACACTTCAGCTGCGTAATTTGCTGAAACTCATTCAAAGAAAATCTGATTGGTTGGATATGAGCCATAACCCACAGCTCTTTCACATTTGGTGTGTCAAGCATATTCCCAAGCATATGTTGCACGTATTTGCTTGCCCATGAGAACNGAGAACCTTGAGCCGGCAAACTGCAGAATAATACCCACCTAAGAGTTCCTTTCAATGTCGTTGTAAGCATCAGCGCCAATATAATCCCTCATTGAAGTCATTTTCTTCAATGTGCAGTAGTGGTTTATACTCTTGTTGGTACGGAATCCCGAAGATAGAACCCTTTTAGGGTACTTGTGCTCTCNTCTCTCCTTCCATAGCAGTGTTCCTGAAAAATATACAATAAAAACATCAAAATTAGCTCTACCAAACTCTACCAAAGTCTACCACACTATAAGTAACTCCACCAAAGATCTACCAAAGTCTACCAAAACTCTACCTAAGTCTACCAAAGCTCCACCTAAGTCTACCAAAGCTCCANACCAAAGCTCTACCTAACTTTACCAAAGCTCCATCAACGTCTACTAAACTCTACCAAATTATCGAAACTCTACCAACGTCTACCCAAACTCTACCACGCAATGACTAGCTCTGCCAAAGTCTACCCAAAGTCTATCAAACCTCTACCAAAGTCTACCTTAACTCTACCACACTATAAAACTAACTCTACCAAAGTCTATCCAAAGTCTACCCAAACTCTACCACACTTTCAACTAGCTATACCTAACTATACCAAGGTAAACCAAAGTACCAAACTAAGAATCAAGAGTAAACATAGAAAATCGAGTCTCGACCCAGTAAAAACAAGACCAAAAACAACCAAAATGAACACTAAAACCCAGAAAATCAACGAACCCTAGAAAATCTAACAAAATCAACCATAATCATCCAACCATAGAAAATCAACCGAAATCAACCAAAATCTACGCAAAGAACACATATTAAACCCAGAAATCAAAATGCATGTCTCAAACCCTAAAAAAACAAACAGACTAAGCAATTAACCGTAAACCCTAAAATCTGACTTTAGAATAGGGAAGATACACTACATTACCTTGAAATACGTTGAACAAAGTTCAAAAGTGTAAGAAAGTGACGACGAATCCGACGAAGAAGACAACACAGCCGACGATGATTCTCGTTCGTAGACGACGACGAAGAAGAAGAATAAGAAGAAGAAGAAGACGAGAACGAAGGAGAAGAAGAAGAAGAAAACGAAGGAAAGATGAAGAAGTTAAGAACGAAGAAGAAAAAGAAGAAGAGAAAGAGGAAGAAGTTAAGATGAAGAAGAAGTAAAAACTGAAAAAGAAGAAGAAGAATACGAGAAAATCAACCGTTTCTTTTTTTTTAAATTTTCATTTTCAGTTTTTTTTTTTGAATGGCACAAACATAAATAAGTAGATAACTGATTTTTTGTGACTTTTCCCATACCTTTTTTTGTCCAACTTTTTGGAAAGTATTTGAGTAATTAGGGTATTTTTGTAGAGTATTTGAGTAATTTATTCTATTTATTAAGAAAAACGAACAAGGCCTTAGATGAAAATGCACTAGATTTTTTCTTTTGTCCTATTTGGTATTTGCATCAGATTGCTACAAATAAAATTATATCCAAATTTCTAGATGTTTTGGATACACATAAAAATGTAGAATTTGCATACAAATTTCTCATCCAAAGTTGACAAAATACCAATATATCATTATTCATATTGTTATTTTGATGAATCATAACTAATGAAAATTAATTTAACAAATTTGGATAATGCATATTTGAATATTGAATCTAGACGTATAAATCGTTGACAGAACGTCTATATGGCTATAATAAACATGCAATGGTCAAAAGTAGATACATATAGTACTATTTTAAGACCAAATGCATTCTTAACAAGAGACTTTTTTTTCTTGTAGTAATAACATAGCGATCATTGTCGGTCATTGGTGTTTCATGTAATGTTATATCAGTGTTTTATTAAAGAATAATGATTTTGGACTTTATAAACAAAGATCGTGAACTAGGCCTGGACATAATAATTGGAATCGAAATACCAAACCGAACTGATCCAAAATATAAGTAACTAATTAAACTGAAGCCAGTTAACTAATTGAACAGTTCTGAAATTCAAGAACCGAAAGAATCGAAACCGAATAGGTACGGAACCGAAAACTGAATAGTTATCCGAAAGAACCAAAAAACAATTATATATTTTAAATAATTATTTATATAGAATTTAATAATCTAAATATCCAAAATTATAAATATAAATTCAAAATTTTTAGCCTATTTAAACTAAAATTACTTAATACAACTAAAATATTCAATTTTTAAGATTAATTTATGATTTTTCTATGAATTATTTGATTTTAAAAAATTAGACAGAAGTATTCAAAATGAAACTAAACCAAATTTGAATAGGTACCTATTGGTTACTTCGAGTTTGGAACCGAAAGAACTGGAACCAAAACTGAACCGAACTGAATATTAATAAATACATGTTGGTTACCATTTTTTCAAAACCGAAAGAACTGAAAACTAAAAGAACCGAATCGAAGAACCGAATACCCAGGACTATGATGAACTATAACACTCCATGAACCAATATGTAGCTAAATATTTTTAAAAAATATTCAAATTTTGATGGTTAACAAGATACTTATTAATGTTGAAGCTAGCCAAAACATATGATTAGAGATATTTCTCTCTCAATCTAATTTTCTTTATCTTTAAGAAATTGTAACACGATCAAGTCAATGACACGAAATTCTTAATGACTAAAAATCAAACTCTAAAGTAATTAATATATGATTTTATTAATTATTAGTAATGATGCGAAATGAAATGCAGTGGAGCATCCACACTATGGTTTCACAGCTTATAGAATAATCCGTACACCATATTAATATTGTTATAAAAAGTTGA
Source organism: Lepidium aucheri (assembly GCA_900406435.1). Classification (NCBI taxonomy): domain Eukaryota; kingdom Viridiplantae; phylum Streptophyta; class Magnoliopsida; order Brassicales; family Brassicaceae; genus Lepidium; species Lepidium aucheri. The sequence goes on from OVBA01003855.1 coordinate 3,059, forward strand.
TTTAATAAAATTAGACGTACGCACGCTTTTTTTCTTTTCCATATTTTGTTTTATTTTATTTAACATTATTTTATAATCCAACACTATTATTTTGGGACATATGCCGTATTTGGGAAAAACTACAATTCATACAAAAAAACATTGTTTTCTTTTCCCCAAATATCGTTACATTTACTTTATGCAGCTAAATCTGAAAATCGATGTTAATAATTTAGCTTCGTAATATCTAACGAAGATTTTTATTGGATATTGATATTTTTGAGAAGAGACTTTTTCGCTGAGAGCCTTTCTACTGATATTGAGGGTCTCAACCTTCTTTTTTTAAGTATATTCTCTCAATTTTGAGTAGAGATCTTTTTCCCGTCTTATCTTCAGACAACGGTAAATATCATAGTCAAAGCTTCTTTTTCCTTAAACTGTTCTTTTTGAATTAAAAATTATCTTATAAATTTCTTTTTGGCGTTCTGTTAATCAATTTGGAAAAAATTTCTTTAATGTCTTTTCAAAACTACGAGCAGAATCAGTTGATAAATGAACTATCGACTCTTTGGTACACCATCATCAACCTCCCTCACTGATTTCATCCATAGATCAATTATCCACTGCCTCTGTTGTACCACTTCTCTAATGGCGAAGCTTTGCATCAAGCGATCAATGCTCTTTCACTCGAAGATGATGACCTGATTGAGCTGCTTAACAGTCCTCGCTTCAGAGTGTTTGATGAGAATTCCCTGAGCATCCTAGAGAGATTCCTGAATCCGGACTTCCAAGTAATGGCTAAGATGATTGATGCAATGCCTATAATCTGGCGCTCAAAGGATAAAGTTTGTGGAATTGCCTTGTCTCGGGACAAGTTAAGTTCATCTTTCAAAAAAGGCATGATTGGACTTTAATGGACCACGATATCATTACCTATACCTAATTAGGTTAAATATGTGTTCCCTATTGCTTTGTATCTATATAAGGCTTTAGCCTCCATTAAAATCAATAAGAAACCTTTTTCACAAAACTCTCTCTTTTCACAAACTCTTCTCTATTAGGTTTCTTGACATGGTATTAGAGCAAGGTTACATTTTTAGGTTTTAGTTTCGATCCTCTATTCCATACTGAGATCATGGAGATTCAGACTAGTGGTGAAAGAGATGGTAGTGCTGATGATGAAGATACATATGAAGATATTATTAAGTGGACGTGGTGGTCGAGGCGCTTCTCGTGGACGTGGTGGTCAAGCTTAAATACAACCATCAGAGTTGTATTTAAGCTTGTAGACCCATTGACATCCTATCGCTTTCTTTCCCGGAGGTAAAGAAGATTCAACCCAAGTGTCATTAAGCTGCAATGAAGAGTGTTCATCTTTCATAGAAGTATGCCAAACATCATCCTTCATAGCTTCTTTATAAGAGGATGGTTCTTGAGCAGAAGTAATAGCTGCTAAGAAAGCTCGATGATTTGGTGAGTATTTGCTGTCAGACACATAATGAGCAATAGGATACAGAGTGTTACCTGGAACCGTAGAACGAGAACCAAGATTAGAGAGTGAAGAGGAGAGAGAGGGTATAGCTTGAACTGAGTTTGTAACATAATTTTTGAGCAATACAGACGGCTTGTGTTGTCGGCATCCACGACCAAGTAACTCCGGTAAACCAGGAGAATCACCATCAGCAGGTAACGGCAATGCAGGAGGACTAGACGGTGGTGTATGAGCATTTGTAGGTTACAGCTGAGCCTCTGTAAGAGCTGGAGATGAACTATGATCAGGAGGATGTGGCAACGCGAGATCATGATCATGAGTTTCTATCATCAGACGCGTAGGCACGTCATTGAGACCACATTCTTCCCAATCACCAACACAATAATCATTATGCATAAGTGAAGCATAGCGGGTCTTCGAAGAATTAGGAACCGTGGAAAATTCGGTTTCACACAAACACGACATCCCAAGAATAAAAGAATACATCCTTTTCCAAATCATAGAGTTTCCAAGCCTTCTTGCCAAACGGATATCCGACAAATATACACCGTCTTGTCCGAGAACCAAACTTATCTTTGTCACGTTGTTTAAAAGATGCATAACATAAGCATCCAAACACACGAATGGCATCATAGGAAGGAGGCGAATTATGTAGCATCTCATAAGGTGTCTTGCCATTAAGTAATGGAGTCGGTGTCTGATTAATAAGATAAGCAGCTGTAAGAACACTTTCTCCCCAAAACTTCACAGGAAGTTTAGCTTGGAATAAACACGCTCTAGCAATGTTAAGTATATGACGATGTTTGCGTTCAACCCTACCATTTTGCTGTGGCGAATCAACACATGAAGTCTGGTGTATTATACCATTCTCTTGAAAAAATCGATGCAATGTAGAATTAATAAACTCAGTGCCATTATCCGTCCGAATAATCTTGACATGTTTGTTGAATTGACGAAGAGCCATTACACAAAAATTGCGTATGAGACCAGAAACTTCTGATTTTTTCAGCATCAAGAAAACCCAAACAGCACGTGAAAAATCATCAACAATCGTCAAAAAATATGAAGCACCACAAGAAGAAAGCGTACGATACGGACCCCAGACATCGCAGTGAATTAAGGCAAAAGAATTTGTAGCTTTATTATGACTTTCATGAAAGACACCACGTGTTTGTTTAGAACGAAAACAAGTATCACAACTTTTGAGAAGATCCAAATCGATAGAAACTTTATTAAAAAACGGTAAGATAGATAAAACTTTGGTAGACGGATGACCCAAATGTTGATGCCATAGACTAGTAGACGAAACTTTTTCTGAAGATGCACGGTGAGCCTTTGCAACAGTAAGTCCTTTAAAATAGTATACCCCCTCTCTCTCTTCACCGGCTCCAATCAGGGTCTTCGTAAAACGGTCCCGTAAAACACACAAAGTATCAGTGAATATTGCAATGCAACCCGTTTGTTTAAGAAGCTTATTGATGGAGAACAAGGTGCAATTAAAACTCGGAACAAACAAAATATTCTGAAGAGTATATTTGTCATTCAAGACAAGATTCCCAACATGAGTGGCTCGTGAGGCACGACCATCAGGAAAACGTACATCAGACCATAAAACTGGTCGTAAGTCTCGAAGAAGAGACTGATCACCTGTCATGTGATGAGAGGCGCCTGTATCAAGTACAATATCAGTAAGTTGAGTTTTACCAGAAACTTTATCAGTAGAAACATTCGGCTGTTGATTCTTGAGTAAAGTGATCAGTGTGGCTATTTGATCAGAGGATGGTAAAGATTGAAGTGCCGAAGAATTCGCAAGAGCATTAGCCACTGAAGCACCGCGACCACGACCACCACGAGAAGCGCCTCGACCACCACGTCGACGAGAAACTTTTTGTACTCGTACCGAATGGCAACTCTTTCACCAGAACGGATATTGAGTAGCTTGAATTGTCTAGCCGGACTAGAAACACTGAAGATAATCTTCACCCGTATGTAGTCTGTCTTTTAAGATGTTTTAAGGTCATAAGTAACCTCTTCTACTTTACCATTGGCAGCTCCCAAATGGTTAATTGTTTCCACAGTGTATTAATTAATCGGTATGTTTCTGATTCTTATTCTGGTGGTAATCGATGTTAGAAAATCTGCATGAGGGTTAGGACTCCATTTTTTCAGCACCATCATCCAATTATTGTACGCCCTCGGCATCTCTACAAGGACTGTAATCAGATCTTCCTTTTGTCAAGAAACCTAATAGAGAAGAGATTGTGAAAAGAGAGAGTTTTGTGAAAAAGGTTTCTTAGTGATTTTAATGGAGGCTAAAAGCTTATACTCGGCCGTCGAGTCATCTTCGCGGCGTTATACTCGGCCGTCGAGTCATTGACATTTATACCCAGTCATAGGGTCAAAGAAACACAAGTTTAGGTTATTCTTCGAACATCTTGTTCATGAAGAAACTTGTGTAGTCGGATCACCATATTATGGTAACCTGCAATATTCTTCTCAATTGATTAGAGATATTAATGGTGGTCAATTTTGACCAAATCAAACAAATCCATTAAGATGTGAGTAGTCATTTCCATTTTTTTTAACCTTTTTCACGTGTTTTTTTTTAGAAAATTAAAATAGAAGAAAGAAACAAATATTTTGGAAATCAAATAGAAGAAAGAAAAAAAAATATGAAGAAAAGAGACGAAACGTTTATAATTTTTTTTTTCAATAAGAAAACCATTATTATGAATTAGAAAACTTAATAATATCTTCATCTGTATCTTCATCATCAGCACTACAATCTCCTTCACCACTAGTCTGAATCTCCATGATCTCAATATGGAATAGAGGATCGAAACTAAAACCTAAAAATGTAACCTGGCTCTGATATCATGTCAAGAAACCTAATAGAGAAGAATTTGTGAAAAGAGAGAGTTTTGTGAAAAAGGTTTCTTATTGATTTTAATGGAGGCTAAAGGCTTATATAGATACAAAGCAATAGGGAACACATATTTAACATAATTAGGTATAGCTAATGATATCGTGGCCCTTTAGGTTCCAATGTCCTAATAATAAACGATGTTTCTACTACCACAGATTGACAAATGAGATGGTAGCTTGTCCGTGGAAGAAGAAGGCTAAAGGTCTAGAGGCTAAGGGAAAGAATGTAATACATAACAACTCAGGTAATGCTAGTCCTCCATCGGTTTCAAGAGCTACAAAACAATTGTGTTTGGAGGCTCCTCTTGGCTTCCCTGATCAGAACAAGATTTCAAGTCGCTATGCAGTATATTACACATAATGATCTGAGGGAGAGGTTGGTAGAGATAACAAGAGTCCAAAATTTATTGAGGGGTTAGAAGAAGGAGCATATTGTCATCAGCCCTCGTTCCTCCAGAACTTTGACAAGGAAACATGCCAAGCTCTTGACACTCTGGTAGTAAGTATGGTACCATTTTCATCAGAGAATCAATATATTTCTATGGCTATACCTGATGCCGCCACAAACACTGGTTTGGTAGATGTTGTATCTTTGACTGAGGAGCTTCATTTTTTCAAAGATGCAGCTTCTCCTACATTCTCAATTGGGACTTTCAATGGTGAATTGAAAGCTGGGAAAAGTGGAAAAAAAGAGCGCAAGAGACTTAATAGCTAGGTGAGAAAGACTCCTACCATTAGCACTGTGCATGTTCTTTTATCTCTTTCTGCAGCTGCTCCTGCAACATACACTCAAGACACAAAGAAGCTAGAAGAGACAACACCTGATGGTATTGCGAGGGGAATAGGTGACACAGTGAAGAGAAAGCTTGTTGAGAGATATCCAAAAATCTGAAAAACGTTCACAAACAACACACAATAATGCGATGACTTCCAATTATAAGCTGCTGCTATCCAAATGAGATTCTTGAGCTAGAACTATCAAGGTGTAGGAAACATCAAGATAATTCATCATCTGCGAGAAATTCGAGGAGAATTTTTCCCAGATTCTATGTTTCTCATGGAGAAAAAATAGAGGGATCCTTATATCAAGAATTTGAAGAAGTCTTTAGGTTATAATAATGTAGTCACAGTAGAACCCCACATGCTTGAGTGGTGGTCTTGTTGTGATGTGGAAGAGATCTTATGTGTGAACGTATTGTATGATGATAAGCGCATTATCGATTTAAAATGGAAATGAATTCGATTTCTTTTTATGTTTCTTGTGTCTGTAGAGATCCGGTGCGGAACCAGAGGATGTATGTTTGGGACCTTAACGACAATTGGTTTACAAAGATATGAAAACTGGATACGCATTAGTGATTTTAACGAGCTTAAAGATAATACAGTAAACATTAGAGAACCTTTGAGAAGTGAATCAACTTTCTGGGATTTTAGAAACATGATTTCGATTGTAAAATCACTGAGTTTCAGAGTTTTGGGAACAAGTTCACATGGGCTGGTTGGCGAGAGAATTTGTGGGTACAATGCTGTCTAGATGATGTTTTGGAAATGACGCGTGGTTTTGTCAATTTCTACACGTTGTTCTGAAATATTTACCTCGTCGAACTTCTGATTATTTTCCCATTTACTCACTTTTATTGAAAGATATACAGTCAGAAATCATCGACGTTTCATATATGATTGTACATGGTTCGCTAAACCAGGAATCCGTGAAGCAATTATTGCAGGTTGGAATTCAGAATCGTAACCTGCAAATCTCTCAATTTCAGACCGAATCATGAATTGCAGAAGAACACTGGTCTCTTGGAAGAAATATGCCAATACTAATTCCAAGTATGAGATACAAATATTACAGAGAACCCTAGAGATTGAAACAGCCAAAACCAATCCAAACAAATTGTTTCTTCAAAAGCTTAAAGGTGATTTAAGTGAAGCATATCATGAGGAGGAAAGGTATTGGAAGCAGAGAAGTAGAGAACAATGGCTTAAAGATGGGGATAGAAATACAAAGTATTTTCATAGTTGTGTCAAGAACAAAAGAATATGAAACAGAGTACACATGCTTTTGGATGATAATAATAATGAACACTTCGTAGAAGGCTCCAAGGGTGAGATTGCAGTTAGATTTTTCAGGAAACTATTCACCAGCACTAATCCATAGAATCTAGATTCAATTCTCTCAGATTTCCAATCTCGCGTCTCCTGCGATATAAACAGAACCGTATTGGCTCCGGTAACAGACCAAGAGGAGACACATGCTACTTTTGCAATTAACATAGATTAATGTGCTGGAGCATATGTTTTTTTCAAAACTTTATCAACAATTTTGGAATATTGTTGGCCATCAATTCTCTATAGAAGTTAAACATTTTTCAGCTCGGGTAGCCTCCCTACAGATGGGAACTATACCCAAATCTATCTCCTTCCTAAGACGTCAAACCCCACTCGTATGACAAGATGGTCCTATTAGTCTATGCTCGGTACATTATAAAATTATTTCAAAGATTCTCTGCCTCAGCAAAGAGATTGCTACCAGACATAATATCATAAACACAAGGAACCTTTGTTTGTGGGAGGATAATATCAGATAATATCTTAGTAGTACACGAGATAGTACACTCATTATGGACCACTACAGGTGCAACAAGTAGATTTATGGCCATCAAAACCAATATGTCCAACAATATAGTATAGTGGTTAATGCTTTGCTGTTAAAAAGGGGGTTTGCCATTCAATGGGTGCATTTGATTATGCAATGTGTCTCCTCACTGACATATACTATGATCCTTAATGAGAAAACACACGGGCTCGACTAATTGGAGAGGCCTTTCTTTTCCACCTATGTGTTGAAGCCTTAGTGCATATACGACACAAAGCTGAAAGTTGTAATGCAACCACAAGGATTCATATACCACCTTTATGTCCGGCTGCACACCATATTTTGTTTGCAGTCGACAACCTCCTCTTATTTAAAGCTGCATCTCAAAAATGTACAGCCATCAAAGCATGCCTTCTAAGTATGAACAGGTGTCCGGACAGTGTATTAACTTCAAGAAATCCTCAGTTTTTTCAGGGAATAACGATACCAAAACGCAGCTCAAGGCTATCTTAGAGATTGAGAAAGAGAGCGGGGATGATATGTATCTTGGACTACCTTAATATTTTGCAGGTTCCAAAAGAGAGATTATGAGCTTCATACATGAGAAACTACAAGCTCGAATGCATGGTTGGTTTGCAAAAGCTTTATCTCAGGGAAGAAAGGAAGTACTCATCAAAGCAGTAGCATCCTCTTTTCCGGTTTACGCGATGATGTGTTTCAAGCTTTCTTCCGATATGTGTAATAAGATCACATATGGTATGAGGGAATACTGGTGGATTAGTGGAAACAATCAAAGGAAAATAACATGGGTGGCATGGAAGAAAATATGCTAGAGAAAATCTCAAGGGGTTTTGGTTTTAAAGATATACAACTCTTTAACCAAGCTTTACTCGGTAAGCAAGCATGGCATATCTTTAACAATACATACTTGGTCGTTGCACATACATTTAAATTTTGTTACTTCAGGAATAGAACTTTCCTTGATTGTGGCTCAAGTTTGAAACCATCGTATGGATGGTGAGGTCTAATTCATGGCTGTGAGCTTATGCAACATGGACTGTTTAAGAAACTTGATAACAGGAGCAGTACCCAAGTTTGGAAAGAAAAATGGATTCCCGATATCAAACTGCGAGCACCTACTTTGGTAAATCCTGATAGTGATATGAACATCATGGTAGCAGACCTATGGGATACAAGACATAACTGCTAGGATGATCATAAAGCTTGCATTTTTTTGAATTTGATATAAGGTTTATCAAACAACTATGACTCACACTAAGTTGAGAAGATGTATATTGTTGGGTTTATACAATCAATGGATCATATAATATTACAAGTGGTTATCGACTAGCAGAAGAACTCTCTCCATCACGCTGTCAGAACTCTGATCAAACACCTATGGAACATAGTACGTGGCTCAAGTTATGAAGAACCCAAACCACACCAAACATACGAAATTTTCTTTGGAAATCGTTATTAGAAACCTTAGCTGTTGCTGAGAGATTACAAAGCAGATGCGTGACTGTTAGTATCTAATGCCAACGATGTGGTTTGAGACTGAATCCATTAACCAAGTTCTCTTCACTTGCACATTGGCACAAGAGTCGTCAATCCCTTTACCTCTTTCTGAACGTGGTTCTTCACGAACATCAATCTTCTTGATTGTTAATTATATCCTCCGGAGCCAAGATGAGGAAAATATAAATGGCAGAATTTGTCAAGTCTTACATTGCTCTAATCAGAACCAGATTGCACCATCAATAGCATCTTCGATCATATCAGGGAATCGTATGCAATCATACATTGCTACAGATGGTCCGACATGGCTTCGAAACAAGTTAGCATATAAGGCTTTGTGATATTTCCTCGCTTCAGTTTTCTATTGTTCTTGTTTCTCACTGATGTGATCATGGCTAGCTCTAGCGATGAAGAGAAGCTCGAGGAAGATGTGCTCAAGGATGTACCGGCTGGAGCAATGAAAAGATCACGGACCAAACTCTTCAACCAAACAATTGGAGGATTACTTAGACGCATTAAAGAGCAAGAAGAAATTAAGTTAAGTTTAACCACACCGGTTTTGACTTATATTTAACAAATGGGTGTGTAATCATTTGTACTCTTTTTCCCTTAGTGGTTTTGTTCCCATTGGGTTTTCCACTAAGATTTTTAATGAGGCATATCGGATTACACTTATACAAGAGAGCCATTTGTTAAATCAACTGGACACATTCTCTTATCTATTCTAAAGCCTTATGAATTGGCCTTGTTGTTTCTTTGTATGAGAACCGATTTTGTTATCTATCTTTTAATCAAAAACCTTTTCTTTATGAATGTGTTTCAATCTTTATGGTGTGTAATATCCAAAGCCCCTGGAATATCAAATATTTTCCGCTGCCTTTGTGCAACCATACGTTTCACGTTTCCGATTTCTTCTTCTTCTCCTATCAAGAATAAGTCGCCTATCCTCTCTACTCTCCTTTGCAAGTGGCTATCTTAGGAAGTTTGCATCAAGTGCTATCAGAGAAAACGCTTCAAAGGAAGTACTTCAAGCTCTATTTTCTCTTACCTTTTCGTGTTCTTCATTTTATCTTCTCACCTTTCGCGATTCTTTTCTTGATCTCAGAAAACTAAATTACAAAATAGAACTACCATTTGATTAATTTGAATCACTAGTTCCTTATTTATCACATGACTCTTCATTTTCATCACAGATCTGATTTGCGTTGTGCATTCACGATCAACTTTGTTGTGCAACTATTAATCTTTATTAAGTTCACGTTCAGATTTGCATCCATCCAACTTGACTCTTCATATTTGTCTGTCCATATTTTTTGCTAATCCGTTCTAGTGTGACCTTTGGAATTTTTTGGGGGGGCATTTTTACTGGTTTTTTTCTTGTTATTTACAGGAAAAATATCGCAAGATAATGAGGATTCACCACATAATGTTAACAACAAGTTGTGGTTTGAGGCAATTGAGAAAATGCTAGAAACAAAGTTAAACAAAGTTTCAGATATGCAATTTGATGCTTGGAGATAGGAGATTCAATCTGAGGATCATCATATGTCCTCTCATCGATCTAAAAAAGGAAACTCTTACCAAGAACCTCTACACGTCTTTTCCGGGCATGATAAAATGATGTGGATTGGAACTAGGAAAGATAAAATGGCAGAAGAATATTTAAAAGTGATGTCTTAAGGAGAAGCCGTCGAAGTCAAAGAAACAAGGATGAGATTAACCGTATGCTTGCTAATCTTGGTAGATTAAAGGTAAGAATTCCAAGTTTACAAGGGAGGAACGATCTGCATGCATATTTGGATTAGAAAACCAAGATGGAAATAGTGTTTAATTTTCAAGAGTATGCGGAGATAAACTGTGTAAATGTAGCAGCTACTGAGTTCACAGACTATGCATTGAGTTGGTGGGATCAACTTGTGACATTAAGAAGAAGGAATCAAGAGTATCCGATCATCACTTGGAAAGAAATGAAAACTGTCATGAGAAAGAGGTTTGTGCCTCAATATTACCATCAAGACTTGCATCAAAAATAGAGGAGGCTTACTCAAGGGAATCGGTCAGTTGATGAATACTATCAAGAGATGGAGATACTCATGCTATGGGCTCACATCATTGATGATAGAGAAGCTACAATGGCTAGGTTTCTATGATGATTCAATCGAGAGATACAAGATAAGATTGAGGTGGAGGATTATGTGGAGATTGAGGATATGTTGCATAAGGAAATTTTGTTTGAGAAATAGATCAAACAAAAAGGCAATACTCGTGGTAACTATTCATTCAACACCCATACTAGCTACTCAAAAGAAGAAAGTTCTGGTGAGGTGTCAAAACCAGAACTTGCTAAGCTTGAACCAAAAGCCATTGCTGAAACTTCAAGTGAAAAAGGGAAGAATGAGGTTAAATCTAGAGCTAGGGAAGTTCGATGCTTCAAGTGTCCAGGAAGAGGACATTATGCTAACGCTTGTCCAAATCAAAAGGTTATGGTAATGTTACCAAACAGTGACTATGCTTCGGAGGAAGAGAAAAGCGAGACTACACCTTCATCTCCTAGTGCCAATGAGTCTACATCACCAATTGGGGCTGCTCCATTGAAAGGAAATTTGATAGTTGCATGAAGAGCTCTAAACATGAACGCCAAAACTGAGGAGCATGAGCAAAGAGAGAATCTCATTCACACAAGTTGTATGGTGGAAAGATAATTTGTAGTATGATCATTGATGGTGGGAGTTGTACCAACGTAGCAAGTGAGAATATGGTTAAGAAGTTGGGGTTATAGACTAGCAAGCATCCAAAAACGTACAAGATACAATGACTAAGTGAAGTTGGCGAGTGGAATGTGTCTAGACAAGTTCTAGTTCCATTGTCTATTGGGGAGTACGAGGATGAAGTTTTTGTGACATTCTACCTATGGAGGCTGGTCATATTCTTTTGTGAAAGCCGTGGAAATCAGATAGGAAGGTTATGCATGATGGTTTCACCAACCACCACACCATTGTACACAATGGTCAAAAGATAGCTCTCTTACCTCTATCTCCCCATGAGGTGTATGAAGATCATCTGCAGCTTTCAGGAACTAGTTAAAGGAGGATTAAGGAAGAAAGCTAACCAACTTCTACACCAAGAAAGTGTCGGTCAAGCACTCATTGATATCCTACCGCCCAATGATTCTTTTTGTTTTTAAATATGCTTTGTCTAATCTTTCTACTATTGGGCTGGTCTTATCGAGCAAATTGGTATCTCTTTTGCAAGAGTTCGAGGATGTCTTTCTAGAGGAGATAGCCAAGGGTTGCCACCAAAAAAGGTACTGAACTCCAAATAGACTTTATTCCTAGTGCTTCTTTACTAAACCGGCCGGCATATAAAACTAATCCCATGGAGATGAAGGAGCTACAAAAGCAAGTGAATGAGTTGCTTGAGAAAGATCCCATCCGTGAGAGTATGAGCCCATGAGCTGTACCCATTCTACTTGTACCAAAGAAAGATGGTAGTTGGCGCATGTGTGTTAAATGTAGAGCAATCAACAACATAACGGTTAAATATCGTCACCCTTATACCTAGACTTGATGATATGCTTGATGAGTTGCATGATTCTATTGTCTTCTCTAAGATAGATTTAAAGAGTGGATATCATCAAATTAGGATGAAAGAAGGGTATGAATGGAAAACAACATATAAGACTAAGCATAGGTTATACGAGTGGTTAATTATGCCATTTGGGCTGATAAATGCACCTAATACTTTCATGAGGCTAATGAATCATATTCTTATAGCATTCTTAGGTGAATTTGTAGTGGTTTATTTTGAACACATCTTAGTTGATAGCAAGTCTTTAGATGATCACATTGAGCATATTAGAAAGGTTTTAGAGGTGCTTAGACAAGACAGTCTCTATGCTAACTTGAAGAACTGTAATTTTTGCACGGATAGTCTTGTGTTTCTAGGCTTTGTTATAAGTGCAAATTGAATAAAGGTTGATGAGGAGAAGGTGAGAGCAATCCAAGAATGGTCCACGCCTAAGACTTTAGGTGAAGTAAGAAGCTTCCATGGTTTGGCCGGATTCTATAGGAGGTTTGTCAAAAGATTATAGCACCTTAGCTGCTCCTCTCATGGAGATTATCAAGAAGGAAATGGGATTTAAGTGGACTGATAAACAAGAACAAACCTTCCAAACGCTTAAGGATAAGCTTATCAATGCTCCTATTTTAGCTCTACCCGATTTTATTAAAAGTTTTTAGATCGAGTGTGATGCTTCTAATGTGGGTATATATTGGAGCTGTTTTGATGCAGGACAAGAATACTATCACATATTTTAGTGAGAAACTTGGAGGTGCTACCCAATACTATCCAACTTATGACAAGGAGTTGTTTGCAGCATTATCTTTGGCCCAAGAAATTCGTTATACACACGGATCATGAGTCTCTTAACGATCGAAAGGGCCAACATAAGCTTAAAAAGTGGCATAAAAGGTGGATGGAATTCATTTAAAATTTCGTATATGTCATCCGCTATAAACAAGGTAAGGACAATGTAGTTGCTGATGCATTGTTAAGGAGGTACACACTTCTCTCTACTCTTAACCCTAAACTACTTGGCTTTGAGCACTTGAAGGAGCTTTATGAATCTGATTTAGATTTTAAGGACTTCTTTGCTGAGTGTTCTCTTCATGCGTCTAGGCGTTATTATAAACAAGATGGTTTCTTAGTTTATGAGAACTGTTTGTGTGTACCTAGCTGTTCTATTCGAGACTTTTTAGCTAGGGAAGCACATGGAGGAGGTTCGATGGATCACTATGGCATGGCTAAGACTGTTAAGATCATGCAAGAGCATTTCCATTGGCCACCTATGAGGCCTGATGTAGAATGGATTTGCACAAAATGTGTAAGTTGCAAACAAGCTAAATCAAAGGTTCAGCCCAACGGTTGTATACTCCTTTACCTATACCTCATCATCCTTGGGTTGATTTATCAATGGATTTTGTTGTGGGATTTCCTAGAACTAGGACCCGTAAGGATTATATGTTTGTTGTGGTTGATAGATTTTCGAAAATGGCTCACTTCATTGCTTGTCACAAAACTGATGATGCATCTAACGTAGCTAACATAGCCACTCTCTTCTTTAAAGAGTTTATACGCTTGCATGAAATTCCTAGGTCTATTGTTTCTGATCGAGACACTAAGTTCTTAAGTTATTTTTGAAGAACACTTTGGTCTAAATTAGGAACTAGGTTGGTGTTTTCGACTACTTGTCGTCTACAAACAGATGGGAAAACTAAGGTTGTGAATAAGACTTTGTAAACTCTATTACATGCATTGATTAAAAGGAACCTTAGAACTTGAAAAGATTGCTTGCCTCATGTTGAATTGGCTTCTAATCATGCTATGCATTCTACGAGTAAGTTCTCTCCTTTTGAAATTGTGTATGTTTTAAACCTCTCTCTCATTTGGATCTAATTCCTTTACCTTTGGGTGAAAGAACTAGTTTAGATGGTCAAAAGAAAGCAGATTTGGTAAAGAAGTTGCATGAACAAGCTCACAAGAACATTGAGGAACAGACCAAGATGTACACTCAACGAGCAAACAAGGGCTGCAAGGTGTTAACATTTGAGGTTGGAGATCAAATTTGGGTTCACTTGAGGAAAGAAAGGTTTCTAGCTGAACGGAAATCTAAGCTCATGCCTCGAGTTGATAGTCCATTTACCGTGACTAAGAAGATCAATGATAATGCCTACCAATTGGATCTTCAAGGTAATTATAATATAAGTTCAAGTTTTAATGTTTCTAACTTGGCTTCTTTTCTTGCAGATGATACAAATTTGAGGTTAAATCTTTTTCAAAAATGGGAGGAAGATGTGGTCATGGCTAGCTTGAGCGATGAGGAGAAGCTCAAGGAAGATGTGCTCAAGAATGTAATGGCTAGAGCAATGACAAGATTACGGACCACACCATTGGAGGATTACTTAGACGCCATGAAGAGCAAGAAGAAGTTACCATAAGTCTACCACACTGGTTTTGACTATATTTAACAAACGGGTGTGTAATTGATACACGCCTCAAGGTGCTTCTCTAAGGTTGTTTGGAATAAATCTCAATCAAAGGGAACCAAAGTGATTACTTTGCTAAGATGTGGATGTGATGCGGAAGTTGGTGGATTGAAGAGTGATCCACAAGAAGAATGGAGGCTTCTTGATACACTCGGACACACTTCTAATCAAGGAGAATCCTCACGAGATCACTTGGTGTGGTTTGGACGATTGATCAAGCGGCTAAGCTTCCAACGACTATGTTTTCTAAGTAGAAGAAAGTTCGAATTTATTGATGATAGCTGAAAAATAATACACGGCTGCAAGGGAACCTTATATAATGGTCCTATCAGCTAGCCCTAAAGGGCCGACTCAAAGCAAAAGAAACATATAAAAACAAATATGGGTTGCAGCCCAACAACAAGAAACAAATAATTCGGAAACTAACTTAGTGTTCGGATGGTCTTGCTTCACAAACTGAAGCCTTGACCTTTATTAAACAAAATTTAAAAGGCCTATGGACTCTAAGACTCTCTAATCTAAGATGCTGGAGCCATTGGGCTTGATGGACCTACAAAGACATTCATAATGAAAATAAAACATACCTTGTTGGACCGAATGAAAGGCCAAGCCTTGTTGGTTGCTTACAGCTCAAGTCTTGACGGTTGAAGGTCTTGAATGTCTTGGCCTTGGTCTTGGTCCGAGTCCCTTGTCTTCTTCTTCGCACTTCTTGAAAATACTTCAATGTGGCTCTTATCAATTTTGGTGTGGTTTGGTGTAGAAAATTCCTCTTCTTTGTTTAGCACTTCAGCCACAGTTTCTCCTAGTTGCTCCCTCGGCTTGCGTGCTCTAGCTCTAGTCATAGGTATGTTTGGTTCTATTGGCTTCATGCCCTCATCATTAATCCATTTGTACTCTTTTTTCCTTAGTGGTTTTGTCCCATTGGGTTTTCCACTAAGGTTTTTGATGAGGAAAATATGATTACACTTAGACAAAGAGCCCATTTGTTGAATCAACTCAGCTCATTTTCTTATCTATTATGAAGCCTTATGAATTAGTCATGTTGTTTCTATTTAAACTCTTTGTATGAGAACCGATTTCATTATCTATCTTGTAATCAAAAACTTTTTCTTTATGATTTTGTTTCAATCTCTTTGGTGTGTAATATCCAAATTCCCCAAAATATCAAAGGTTTTTCGATGCCTTTGTGCGACCATTCGATCCATCTTTCCAATTTCTTTATTTTCTCCAATCAAGAACAAGTCGTCTATCCTCTCTACTCTCCTTTAAAAATAGCGATCTTAGGAAGTTTGCATCACTCTCAAACCCAACATACCTATTGGATATGCATCTCTCCCCATATTTGTTTCTTACAAATACATCAATACAATTTATTTACCTCAAAAAAATATATCTAACGAAGTAGGAAAACATTTCATCGCCTATGTTATTATGATTATCGTTTGTGATATTTATCTTATTGATGTTATTTTGATAAAATATTAATACTGCATCAAACAAATATAAATATATGTCATGTAGATAATAGAATATTAAATATTATCATTGAGGGTCGACGATCCAAATCCTCCCGAAAAGTTTCAAAAAGATTCAAATGTATCCAAAAATATGTCTCATCATAATTGACTCTATGAGAAGTTTGACATTCTAATCATCCCTCTAAATATATTGGAAATTCATTCCCCCCCCCCTATGAATCAAACCGTGTTGAAGTCGATTTAACCGATAGATACCGGTCTCGCGTTAAGTAAACCAAACTACTACCCAATTTCTTCAAATAATCCGACCCGCCTCACATTCTTCACCGGATTAAGCATCTTCAAATAACCATTACCTAATTTTCGAACTCCTTAACTTGTGAATCTTCCTCAGTAGCTGAATTTTCCATCTCCTTTTCCAGATTTATGTCGCTATTGTTCGAATTGGATGATTCGGAGGAGAAATTGGAGTTCTTGGTGGTGATTTTTATGGTATGAGTTTAGACTAGGTTACGAAGAGGAGCTAGAGTTGGAAAGGAATCAAGAGAAAAAGATGATAGAGAGAGCTTGTAGTCGAAGAACCATCAAAGGATGAACAAGAGAATGTAAGTGAGGCTACAAATGTCATTTTTAAACTAGCTACTAAATTGTTATCGCTGACCTTTGTTATCAAAGCTCCCAAGCGTGATTATCGAGAAGTTTTCTTAGCCTCTTTTCTTCGTTGCCAGCCGTGCCTTTGGCCGCTGGCGAAGGCTTTTCTTCTTTTCTTTGCTCCGCTTTCTCGAATCACCGGTTACTTTCTACATGGCTATGTGATTTTGTTCTAATTCCGGCGGTGAAATCAAGATCTATTCTAGTGGATCTAGATCTGGAGTGGCGGAACCATTGTCTCTCCACCGGAAGTGTCCAACAAAACAGATGAAGCCACCGACCTCTGCCTTCACACCCTCTCCGTCCATTTTCTCAGGTTCGCCGACCTGTGGGTCTTCCGAGAAAGCTTTGTGGCAAGCTCGATCTATCCCGGGGTCATGAGATCTACTCTTTGATGCTCCGCCGACAAGCTTATGGCAAGACCGCCAAGGTTTCACCGGCTCCTTAAGCAACCCTCTGGTAGTGATGGTTATAGCCGTTCTCATTACTCCGGCGTTGCATCTCTGCCGAGACTTCATCTCTACAGCCCAAGACTCACTGAGCTCAACCAACTCTTGACCGTTGATCTAGAACGAACTTCTGTCGATCTGATCTATCAAGAGTTTTATGGGTCTGTTAAAACTTCTTCAAGCTCCGTTAGAGTAGATCTTAGATCGACAAGGAACCCCTCTACTGTGAACAAGACCAGGAAACTAGAAGGAGTTTTCTCTTCGGATCACAAGTTGTCTATGTCGGAGTTCTTCCGGTTTCGGCAATCTTCACCGGGAGGCGGCGCTCCATACCACCTTACCCTTGAGTTTGGCTACCTAGGGTTTTGGGGTCTAGGCCTAATTCAAGTTGTAATCGGTTATTGGGCCTTTTTGGCCCATAAGATTCACTCATTTCTCCATGGATTGGAGAAGGTTATCCGGCCTTTTAGGCTTCTATATTTTAAATTCTATCTTTTTCGTAGTGGGCTTTGGTGTTTTATAGATCCATTTGCAAAACACAATTGAGAATTAATGAAATGCCATATTTTAGACCAAAAAAAACTCGCTACTCATTTTAGATGTTTTCAACTTACGAGAGAGTCAATTGATTCAAGGAAAAGAACTGGACACATATAGCTTTTTTTTTGAACTATCGGGGGTATCTGTATCATCGATCCTATCATTGATCCTAAGTTCACAATTATAAGATGCATAAAGAT
Organism: Lepidium aucheri; assembly: GCA_900406435.1. Lineage (NCBI taxonomy): Eukaryota > Viridiplantae > Streptophyta > Magnoliopsida > Brassicales > Brassicaceae > Lepidium > Lepidium aucheri. The sequence continues at coordinate 20,934 of OVBA01003855.1, forward strand.
TAGATTTATATACAAATGTAAATAAGCTTAAAATGATAGAATGAATTTTATGTTTTGTATATCAACATACATACAAATGTAGATAACATAATCACAAATATCTATGATAATTTCTTGATATTTTCTTACTCATACAGTCGATCTTTTGATTTTTTTGGTTTTAGTGTTGATACAGATCTTCTCATCTTGTTCTGATCTATATTACATGGACACGAAAACATGTACGTGGACACGAAACATACGGCAACATCAAAACAAATTTTTTAATTTTTTAGGAAATGGGTACGTTATAGAAACATATTATATATATATATATATATAATGTTATATTTCAAACCATATAAAATATTTTATAACAATACAAATTGACTTAATTGATAGTAACTAGTTTTTCAAAAAATCATAAAGTTCGACATTAAATGCTTAGAATCTTGTTTTGACTTAAATTTTTAGTGATAAAAATTTAGGGAAAAGAATAATATATTTCTAAATGATTTGGTAAACAATTTGTGTTTACAAAAAAAATAAAGTTTTTATATCATGTTTTCAAAACAGAAACAAGTGTTTCCAAATTGGACTTGCGTTTCCATGATGTTTCCAATTCGAGACTTTTAAGAATCGTGTGTTTTTGATATCTCTACTGTGTTTTCGAAAATTTTCAATTCTGAAACGTTTCTAAAACAGGAAACAAACTTTGAATGGAATTTCCATGCAATATAGGTTTTGATAAATTTATACATGCAATAAAAAGTTTAGCCCCTCCATTTATAACTCACAATTCACAAGGGAGAGCAATTTTAATAATAGTATTTCCCTTATAATATATTTGTTCTTATTATATAGTTATTGAATAGTATCAATTTTATATGAGTGATTAGTTTTGTTTTTTTAATAATTGGATTGATAAATTTATTGTAACGTCTTGACCATCAATTTAATAGACTCTATGTCCTCTTCTGGTTTGTGGGGCTATTTTACCGGTTTGACTATCGATATGTTATATTCGGGAGGCTTTAAAGACTTCTTTACCAACCCTACAAATCACCAAAATGATTTTTTCTCATTTTTTTGTTCTCACTCACACAGTTCCGAAAATCACTTCTTTGAAGGTTACCAATTCTTTAATAACTCTCACTCAAGTGCGCTTAATCCTAGAGTTCTCTCTAGATAAGTAACCGAAAAGATAAGTGCACTTTAGTGACATAGGTGGCCAAATCAATTATTTTAAACTTCTGCGCATGCACCACTAGATATCATATATTCTGAAACCGGGATGTTACACTTTTATCCATAATTGGATTGATAAAGTTTTTGTAATGTCTTGACCGCCAATTTAATAGACTCCATGTCTTCTATTGGCTCGTGGGCCTACCTTACCGGTCTGACTATCAGTATGTTATGTTCAGGAGGCTTTAAAGACTTGTTTACAACCCTACAAATAACCACATGATCTTTTCCTTGTTTTCTTTCTCACTCACACTGTTCCGAAAATCACTTCCCCGAAGGTCACCCATTGTTTAATAACTCCAACTCAAGCATGCTTAATCCTAGAGTTCTCTCTAGATAAGTGACCGAAAAGATAAGTGCATTTTAGTGACATAGGTGGCCAAATCAATTCTTTTAAACCTCTGCGCATGCATCACCAGGTATTATATTTTCTGAAACCGGGTTGTTACATTTTTATCCATAGTTTAAAGCTTACTCTAAAATTTCTTTTAATTTACTATAATATAGTGGAAAATAATCAAGTTTCTAATACTAAATCACTAGCTAAATTATTATAATCATCAAAACTGGGAAAATGGCCAAAATCTTAATGAACTTTTACCGCAGTGCCAATTTCTTAATGAACTTTTGAACCCGTCTTAAATTTTAGTTTGATGCTTAAAATTTTTTTTATAAAAAAACTATATGAACACTCTAATTATGGTCAAATTCAACATTGACTGTTAGCACCGTTAATCAACAGTTAAGTCGACATGTGTACGGCCGATTTAAGCGATACGTGTTTGGCCGGACTAAAAAAACAAATTCAAATTCAAAAAATAAATTCAAAAAAAAAATCGAAAAAGTACAAAAAAAATCAAAGAAAGAATTTTAAAATTTTATAAATATATATATATATATAATATTTATATGATATAAATTTTACATTTTAAAAAATAAAAAATCGACAAAAATTTACAAAAATAGAATAATTATTAAAATAATATAAAATAATTTTAAAAATTCAAAAATAAATTAAATACAACTTATTACAACCTAACTAACCGACAAATAAACATGATATCTAACCAAAAAATATATCTAATTACAACTCAACTATAATCATAATTCACCCGATTTGAAAAAATTTTAACTCTAAAACTAATTCAAAATTAGGGTCATGAATCCTAGAAATTTTCAAAAAATCAAGTATTTTTGACATGGTAATAGGTGCACCTACATAAATGAGTTGATGAAACACTATCGATGTTTCCGGCACTATAGGTGCTCCCGACACTAGTTGCTTCAAGCAACTTATTTATATTACATGTTTTATCAACTCATTTATGTAGGTGTTTCATCAACTCATTTTCATGTATTTTCCTTTTAAACTTCTTGAATGTCAATTTTCAAAGTTTTAAAAAAATACTTATTAAGACGTCAAAATTTTGTGATGAAACACCTACATAAATGAGTTAATGAAACATGTAATATGAATGAGTTGCTTGAAGCACCTAGTGTCTGGAGCAACTATAGTACTGGAAACATCGACAATGTTTCATCAACTCATTTATGTAGGTGCACCTATTACCATGTAAAAAATATTTGGTTTGTGGAACATTTTTAGGATTCGCGACGAATTTTGAAATAGGATTTTAGAGTTAAAGATTTTTCAAACCGGGTAAATTATGATTGTAGTTGGGTTGTAATTAGGTATATTTTTTGGTTAGTTACCGTGTCGGTTAGTTACGTTGTAATGAGTTGTATTTAATTTATTTTTGATTTTTTAAAATTTTTTTATAATATTTTTAAATTCTATTTTTGTAACATTTTATCGATTTTTAAATTTTTTTTTTAATTTTTAGTTTATTATATAAATATTTCTATATTTATAAAAAATATTCTTTGATTTTTTTTTGATTTTTTTTAATTTTTTTTTAAATCCAACCGTACACATATCGCTTAAATTGGCCGTACATATGTTAAGTTAACCGTTGACTGATGGTGTTAACGGTCAATATAGAAATTGGCCACAATTAGAGAATTAATGTAGTTTTTTAAAAATTTTAAATATCAAATTATGATTTAAGACGAATTCAAAATTTTATTAAAAATCGGCATTACAGTACGAGTTTATTAAGATTTTGGTCTTTCCCCACCAAAACTGAAAAGAATTCGATGAGTAATATCGGTTTTCAGAAACGGTCCTACGGCCGAGGACAGGTGGCCCAGTGGTGTTGCCACTTTATAAATCCTTAAGGCACCAGAGATCAAACCCCTTACCTGTAGTATAAGGAGGAGAATTAAAAGCCACTAGGCTAATTGACCAAAAAAAAAGAAACCGTCCTACGAAAAAAAATTCTTAGCACAATTTCGTTTTATATAAATTAAAACCTCAATTTCAGAATCTTACAAAGAAATGTTCGAATAAAGTATAAGCCACCAGGTGTCGTCTTTCTCCTGAATCAGTTAAATGATACTGTCCTACTAGAGGACAATTAGTAGAGAATGATCACTATTTTCGGAGTCTTATTTTTATTGTACAATTTAATTTTATCTTAAACTAATTGAAACGACGAAAATGTTGTTGGCCAAAAAAGACCGAAAATGTAACGCCAATATTCTTAAGAAGTTTAAGAACTTTTGTACAATTTTTCAATATTTTATATCAACAAAATCTAATCTGTAACTCAAAACTTTTTATAAACATATTAGGAGGGATAAACGCAATTTTGAAGAGAGTATAGATAATAAATGTGGCACTTCCCAACATACTTCTCTTTCCAAAAATCTTAAATCTTCTAAGTGGCATGCGTAATTAACAAAAATTTTGAGCCAAAATCTGATTAACTTAATTAGTGGCAGACATGAGAGAAAAGGATAAATATAATATATTTAACGATTTGTCTGAGATACTTGAAGAATTTTGATTCGTATCTTAAAAATATTTTTCCAAAGATTTGTTGAGAAACGTCTTGTCTTTTAGTCAGACATGATTATTAATTATCTGAATGATCACAATATATACAACAAATTATTAACATCATTTGCAAAATCAATATACATGTACATTAAATTAAATAATGAAGGCAGTTTGCAAAAAAAAAAAAAAAACTCACAATTCAAATCGACTACTATTAGGCACTTCGGTACATGCAAAAGTGGCATGTTAAAGCATGTTCGTGCATTAGTTAATATTGAGTTATTAACTTATAGGATATATATATACGATAAGTTTTGTGTGATATGACACACCTTGGTTTATAATATTTGAGGTTTATACGAGATAGTGAATGAGATTCTTGGAAAATTGTAAATTATAAAAGATATCTTCATAATTTAAGGAATAAAGAAAGAGATCATAGTGTAAGCCCAAACACACTTGATTAGGTCCAAGTGCCCGTTGCTGGCCGTGAACTATGTCTTTTTCTTATAAAATAACCGTTAGATCTACAACTTAATCTATAACCTAAATTTTCCAGTTGGAGCTGAATGGAATTTAAATTCATTATCTGGTGACTACCTAAATCAGGGGCAAGTCAACTCACATTATTTTACTTTAGTCCAGTCGTCAAAACCAAAAGAACCCAAATAGGACGATATAACGATAGAGGGGTAGCACCATCATATACCTTTGCGGTTTCAGATCTCTTCACTCAGGTTGAAAAACTTAGTGGAAAAATAAAAGAAGAGTACTGGGAAAACCGTACATAAATTCATGTAGCTCACAATTATATATTGTAAAATTATGCAGATATAATGCCATTTGTGAGGTATATATATATATATATATATATATATATATATATATATATATTTTTATACA